>VZTU01019467.1:70985-134529 GCA_013400835.1 Zapornia atra | reverse complement strand
GCTCTATGATCCTTGGGGTCCCTTCCAACCCAGGCCATTCTATGATTCTATGATTCTACAAGTTGCTGGGCGAGTACCATATGGTGCTGGAAATGAACTATCATCTTCCCAAAGATGTTGGGGCCATGGAGCAGGGTACCAGCCTGGGTGAGGGGAGCAGGTGGAGGTGCGCTGTGGGCTCAGGTCTTATCCTTGAAGTACCAGGAAAGCTATTGGCTATGATTCACTGTCGGTCACAGAAAGTAGGCATACTTTCCCAGGGACAGTGCTGGATTCCTGCACATGTGGATGAGAGCCTCAGGCTTCCTCAGACCTCACTGCTGGAGTCTGTTTTCCAAAAAAAAAAAATTTTTTTTCATCGTAAGTCTAATTTCTTCCAGCTTTTCTGACTGTATCACTTTCAGACATTAAAACATCACCCTCCCCACCCCCAGCAAAGTATGCTCTTCCAACTTAACAACAAATTCAAGTTTCAGTAAAGGCTGAATAATATTTTAATATATAAAATAACAATACTTAACACAGTGAAAGGCTTCTCTGATCTCTGAGAATGAGAAAAAGCTCCTCAGTAGAAACAGTTTAGCATCAGTACTGCTAGTTATTCACTCTTCAGAAAGAGAGTTTGGAAGCAGATCCATCATATTCCGCTCTGTGAAACACAGGCTTTAGCACTGGCTAAAGACTGAACAGGCTGCTCAGTTCTGGGTGTGTTATTGCAGAAAGGCCACAGATAATGGCAAAATGGATGCACAGGCAGAACAAATTCCTTCTTCAACATGCAGAGGCAATGTGAATAGAAATTTCCTCTTCAAATGTATTTTGTGTAGGAATCTATTTTCTCCTATTGGAGGTTTTAGAATAAAAAGCCCTTATACAGAAAACCAGTCAAACACTTTGTTCAAAGTGTTTTGAATTTGCTAAATCCAAGGCAGAGACACTAAACAGGGATTAGAAGCCAGTTCTTCAGATAAAATAACAAACCAACAAACCTTCCAAGGACTTACTAACTTGTGGAATAGGTAAGGTGGGAAGGAACATCCAGCTATTCAACTCACTGCATGAAGCAGGTAGAACAGGATTCTGGGTGCCTTGTGCAGTCAAAATTTGAGTAGTTCCAATGCTGGAGCTCCTGCAATATCTCCAAGGCCCTCTTCCAGTGACTGACCACCCTCAAGGTAAAAACCTTTCCTTAGTAGGTCAACCAGAATGATCCTTTTTTCAAATTGTGTCTCCTTTCTTCTTGCACACCACAGAATGGCTGGACATAAGGTCTGTCCTTCCCCTCCTCTTCTCCAGGCTGAACCAGCCCAGGACCCTCTGCCTTCCCTCATATGCTCTATCCTCCTGGCTCAGCCACTGCAAGCACTTCCTGTGGTCACCAAGCAGAATATGTAACTTCTTCCTTATTCTTTATATATATTCTGATGGGGTTTTAGTTTTTCATCAAGAAGCCTTTGAATCACAGGAAGGTGGTATCCTGGAAATGATGTGAAGGAATGAAGAACCACTGTCAACTGCCAAGGAGACCACACAGGCTCCACACACCATCGTACTGGCAGGTGAGATTGGGCAGAGGGCAAATGAGTTCCACTTCTGTGGAAGCACAACTTTTATGCCACAAAGTCCTTGGAAGCAAATTTCCTTGTGGAGACGGTAAAAATACAAAGCCTTTTCAAAGGCTGAAGGAGTCCAGAGCCTTCCTGTGAATTTCTGAGGTGCCTTCTCCAGGGCCTCAGTTTTTGCATGACTGTTCCATTACCTAAGCAAAATGACATTTTAAAATGTCTTGGCCACGGAGAAGGCAGCACGTACAAGGATGTTCAAGCATGTTTTTGGTTTATTAGTTCTGTTGCAGACACTTGAGTAGATGAATGTAAGAAGAGAAACTGGCTCTATAGTAAAGAAAGAGACCTACAGCAGTGACAAATTAATTTCCATCCTGTCATGACTCATGAGGCAGCGCCACAGTAACATTAACAAAACGTCAGTTAAAGGGGTAGTAATCATTTCCATTGCTAATACTGACTCTGGCTTAACAACATTTACGGGCTTTGTTACACTGTCATAAAATAAACAGCAACACAGAAACAAACCAGATTGTCTGCTTTTGAAAGAATGGACTTTTCCCCTGCCTGTGCCCAGTGACAGAATCATGCCTTGTGAAAGGCATCAGAGATGGAGGCATGGAGGCAGCTCATGAAAAAGCCTGGTGAGGACTTGCGCAAGGTTTTCAGCAGCATTATGCCCAGTGCCAGAAAGGTCATGGGCTTGTTTTGCCAGGCTCACCACAGATGGAGAATGCAGACGTAGGACCCAAAGGAAGTCCCATCCAGTCCAAATCAACTCCTGTGTTTTTTTCCTGCATGTCATTCTGGTGGCAGACTGGGAGGAATTGGTGCCCCAGCAGTCCAGATTTTCTTTCCCCCATTAGACATGTTGAGTTGTATTTATTTCTCACAGTTTTTTTGTGTTACTGGTGTCCTGGCTCTTCAGCTGTGAGGAACAGCATTATCTGCTGCAGCCTGCAGATGGATTTCCTTGTGGTTTCTTACCAAAGTATTCAGGATCATCCAGCAAGAAATTACACAGAACATGCCCTGATAAAGAAATTGTCAGAGGAAAACAGACTTTCCTATTGAAATTTGATAATCACCAATTCTGAGACAAAAGGGCCCCAGACCCATTATCTTAACAGTTCTGATTTAATTCTTCTGTTGTGGACACCAAATGTTAACCAGTTCACAGAATCACAGAATGGTGGGGTTTCAAGGGGACCTCTGGAGATCATCTAGTCCAATGCCCCTGCCAGGGCAGGATCATCTACAGCATGTTGTGCAGGTTTGTGTCCCGGTGGGTTTTGAATCTCTCCAGAGAAGGGGACTCCCCAGCCTCTCTGGGCAGCCTGTCTCAGAGCTCAGCGTTGACAGATGCTGGTTTCTAGGAGTGCTGGAGGACTCTGTGTTCCAAACAGAGATTTATAACACCCACCAGACTGTATGTAATTTCACAGCACAGAACAGTATTTCTCAAGGACTGTGATACTCAGCACAGGGTAAAAATGTCACCAAGCCTGAATGTCCCTGATGAAATGTCTTCAACCACCTGAAGCCTGACTCTTTTGGAAATGGATGCTTTGCTCTCTGGGAGTTTAATGAATATTAAATAACATCCAAGGCCTATTCCTGTCCTTTGAGTGAAGAGCGTGTGCAAAGGAAGCAGATTATTCTGCACTTGTGTCTTTAGCCAACACAGGGACACAAGAGGGAACTCACACAGCAATGGCTCTTTTGGGATGGAGGCCAAATTTTCCTTTCAAATCAACCTTACTGCCTGGTTGAACTTCTCACCTGCTTTTGACCTGGTGGTAACCTCCCAAGCTTATCCTCAATGGTTTTTACAGTGGCATTTAGTTCAGTAACTAGCACGTCCTGGAGATGCTGCTCTTACGAGCCTCTGTCCCTGGGAATTCAGATACTGTGAACCACAGAAGTTTCTTGCTGAAAGAGCCCGCTCAGTGGAGGCACAGATCTTGGCCTGAAGGGCTACTTCATTGTGGTGTACCTAGTGAGTCACTTCAGCCTTTGCACTTGCCATTGTCAGTGACTAAGATTTAAAACCAAACCACAAGTGGTGTTGAATTTTGTACCGAGTGAGGGTGTTACTCACATCAGCAAACGGACACTGTACCACAGAATCCAGCTTGTGGATTTTCAAACCTGAAAGCACCCCCTCCCAGATGTTTTAGTAGTCCAGACTTGGTTGCATTTGAACTACCACGGATCAGACTGTAATTAAATCAAAGGAAGATTATTCATGGCTTATTCCTATGAATTGTCAGTACTTTGAATCTAATAGAGGCTTTGTATGCCAGGAAGCTCCTGGGAATTAGTCCCAGGCTGTATTTTTCTTTTTAAGGCCTCACCTACTTTTCCTGGTGTTTGGGAGAGTTTAACTTGGCAATGTTCAAAGATCCCTATTAACTGACTTGAAAAAGTAATAGCTCTTAAATAAAATCAGACACTTCATGCAGTATTAACGAATGGGTATCTGAAGATTGGACAAGAATCCAACTAAAGATCAGATTTCCATACATTTTCATTCATTGCCAATTCCTTATATGCAGATCTATAGGACCAGTATTCAGTGCACAGAAAACTTATATAAGAAAAGCTTCTCTAGATGACCCCCAGTTGAAATTCAAAGCCTTTTTGAAATGAATGTCTATCTCTGCAAAATAAGTGGGACAGATTTATATATGTTTTTTTATCACAGTTGTGTCTTCTTAAATATGCTTGTAATGAAAAATGCAACAAAACTAAGGTCCATCATTAGAAGAAAATCTTTGGCTCCTTGGTAGCATTTTAGGACTATCCTGTCCAGGTGTCAGTTTTCTCCCTCTAAGTGTTTTATATGTGGTATTTCTCCTTCCATGCTGGGTAGCACTGCAGGGCCTCACACACGGCCACACCATTTGGGTGTGCGGGTCTCTCCTGAAACATCCTGCAAGGGGCACAACCTACTCATGCAGGCTCCCAGGTCACCCCTTAGCTCCTACAAGGATAAAATCTACTGGACCTGTTCATTGCTGATCTATCTGCCCACCCTTGTGTGATGGGTGCTCTCTGTGCCCTCTGCTCCTGCTGTCTCACGGTGCTGGGCACCACTAGGGAAATCAGAACTGTAGAATGGTTTGGGTTGGAAGGGACCTCAAAGCCCATCTAGCTCCACCTCCTGCCATGGCCAAGGACACCTTCCACTAGACCAGGTTGCCCAAAACCTCCTCCAACCTGTCCTTAAACATTGCCAGGCATGGGGCTTCCACAATCTCTCTAGGCAACCTGTGCCAGGGCCTCACCACCCTCATTAGGAATTTCTTCCTAACATCTGACCTAACCCTGCCCTCTTTCAGCTTGAAGCCATTGCCCCTTGTTCTATCACCGCACTCCCTGGTGAACAGAAATGCTCTCATGCCTTAGGCTACAGCAGCCAGGGATTTTCTGGCTAGATTTCTTATCCCACTCACTCTGACTACCACTAAAATACCTCCTCAAAAGGTAATTTACAGGACAGCAGCTAATAAATGGAGAAGTGAGATTTAATCACTGCCCCTTTGACTGATTGCACAGTCACTTGCTGCTAGTACCCGATGGTTGATGGGGACACTTACAGATTAAGGTGTCTGTGCTGGAACAAGGGTTTAAAGTGCATTACTAAGCCACCAGGCCGACAGCAGGCTCAGGCTGCCAGCACAAGGCTGGTGAGAAAGGCAGAAGGTGTGCTGCAGTTTGTGCTCTAACAGACTTTCCATTGACTTCAAGCACCCTTGGTTTGGCCTTGGTTTCTCAGTTTGAGATTCCCACGTTATGCATTTTAGCTCATGAGCAGCAAACAAGGGAAGGTGCTCCACTTCACTCTGACCTTTTGTTAAGAAGAAATCAAGCTGTTCTTCTAGCAGTGGTGTAGACTGGGGGTTTCTGTCCTCTCCTGGTGTATGCAGCACTGGAAATGTGTGATGTGCAGCCTCTTGCTGGGAAGGTCTGTGTACACCTGCTTGCCTTGCAGGGATGCCTTTCCAAACAGAGCAGGCAGGTTGCAGGCACAGGGGAACTCAGGGTAACCACACCAAGTCTCTTGCAGCCAGGCTGGGTGCTGATCCTCTCCACAAGCATAGTCCTCTGTGGTCTGCGAGACCCACTTTGACCAGACCAAGTACCTTCATCTCTCAAGGCCAGCCTCTGCTTCTTCCTACGCTCCTGGCCAGCTCTGCATCTTTTAGGATTCATCACTTCCCCTTCTCTGTCTGCAGTGGCTGGGCTGGTTTCTCGCTTTCTTTACTGCTGCCTGTGCTAACCCCTTCCTTGCCATGCTATGTCACTTGTGCTATGCCACTAGCAGTAGTTACCCAACTTAAACTCTGGTTATTTATCCCTGTTCCTTTCCCCCAGCACTGATGTTGAGGTCAAACAGCTGCAGGATGGAGGCAAAGGTGTGTTTTTCATCCCTCCTGGCCATCAGCAAAGGTTGTACATTGTAACACACAGGTACTACAGCCTCAGAGACAACAGCAGGGTCATTGCCACAGCACAGCAGGTCTTCAATAGTGCTCACATCAGCTCCTCTTACCTAACTGAATGTGTGTCAGCCTAAATCCTGATATGCTGGAGGACAGGATGGATGGAGGTGAGTTCTTGGTTGGCACACAAAAATAGCCACATACTTTTATCAAGCCTTTTAGGAGCTTGGACTGGGGCAAAGCCTGTGTCCATGATGCTTCTGAGCTCACGTAAGAGAGAGGAGGGTCTAGATATTCCTAAAGTTGGACTGATACAAGTTGCATGGAAAGGACTGTCCTTCTGACAGTCAGGGAGCAGAAGCTGGGGACGTGCTTTACCTACAGCACCTTTGATTTTAGGACAAAGTCAGATGAGAAAGAGCTGCATCCCTTTTCTCAGAATCACAGAATCCTTTTCTTAGCAAATTAACATGGTGCTGCCTTTTGTGCCAGAGCCGTGGCCGGACGCAGCATCACGTGTAATGAAGTGCACTTGGTGGAATTGTTGATGCACACTGTCTGAAAAAAATGCTGTGCATTTGGTCACTGTGTGATGTATGATAACAAACCAAGGGTGGGTGGATCTGAGGATGTCAGTTACCTGCATTCCAGAAAAAAACAGACGTGGAGGATGGTGATATTCAGGTTAAGTCCGTGCTTCTGGAATTGTTTCTAAAGATGGAATTGTCTCCATCAAATAAGTTTGTGTGAATCACAGAATCACAGAATCGTAGGGGTTGGAAGGGACCTCGAGAGATCATGGGGTCCAACCCCCCTGCCAAAGCAGCTCCCCAGCTCATATTGCACAGATAGGCATCCAGATGAGACTTGAATATCTCCAGGGAAGGAGACTCCACCACCCCCCTGGGCAGCCTGTCCCAGGGCTCTGTCACCCTCACTGGGAAAAGTTCTTCCCCATGTTGGTGCGGAACTTCCTGTGCTCCACCTTGCAGCCATGGCCCCTTGTCCTGTCCCCACAGACCACTGAAAAGGGGCTGGCCAATTCCCCCTGCATCCTCTGCCTAAGATATTTATAAACATTAATAAGGTTCCCCCTAAGTCTTTTCTCCAGGGTGAACAGTCCCAGGTCACTCAGCCTGTCCTCATAGGGGAGATGCTCCAGGCCCTTAATCATCCTCGTAGCCCTACAAGGTGCATGGTGATACCCTTAAAGACTAGGAACTCATTCCAGGTTCATCCTCAGTGTGATGGTGGAAACCCAGGGCCCCCAGCCTGTCTCCCAGCATCAAAGACTGGTTGATGGGAAGAGCTCTGTTCTGTGCTAGGAGAGGCAAAGCATCTGCAAAGGCTTGTGGAATGTTGGAAGCTGAGACTTTTTCTTGCTTTTGAACCAGACTTTAGGTCCCTTTAAAAGCCAAGATGTTAGCAAATGAAAAAAAAAAAGTATTTTTGCCAAACCTCATGCCACACATGAATGTCACCACAATGTGATACACAGGGGACAAGTTTTAGAGGAACCCAGTGCATCTACTGAAATACAGCGGGGCTCCATCTTCCCTGGTAAAGCCCCTAAAACCTCATAAGGTCCTTTGAAACTCTACACTTTGTTGTGCTAGTTAATTTGTCAGTGCAGAAGTCTGTCCCTCGGGGGCTTTTCTTTTATCCTATTCAGAGAGACTTTTTCCATTGACTGGAACAGGGCTATCATGTAATTTCTGACAGCCACCATCTGAAAGCTGCAGCCTGGAAAAATTACAGCTGTGAATCACTCTGCCAGAGCACGCTACTCCTGTGGATGTGGTTTCTTGAACCAGGTCCCAAACCTATTGCCAGGGCTACACAAGTTAGTTTTGCTCCAGTGTTTCCAACTGTTTGGATTTTATCACATTATCTGATGTTCTGCCTAATGCATCAGCCCCCAGGGCTATAAGATTATGTAAGAATCTCTGCATTTATTACAAAATAAAGTTCGTTTTCCAGTTTTTCCAGAATAACTTGGAAATGTGACCCTTTAATAGTGCAGACAACGCAAGGTTACTAACCCCCCCAACTATTATGTTTAAGCCAATTATGATTTTTTTTTTTAAGACTTGACTCATGATTTTTGAATGCCTGAGGGACACTAGTTTATTTTCAAAAATACAACTATTGTTCAGCTTTTCAGCTTGATTTCTTATTTCCTCAGCCTGACAGCATTGCCTAATTCAGGGATTTTGGTTTCTCTGGATGTTTTGAACACTGTAGCTCTGTATTGCATTTCTGACATTCCAGAAGCAAGCCCCCAGGAGCCTCTGTCATGCATCTATCATTGAAGGTGCCTTAACAAATGTCCTACAGCACGTTTACAGCTTCAAAACCATGCTTGTCCGTGAAAATAAGTGCTTGCTACATATATCACTCTTGGCACCATTTCCATAATGAAACTTTTTTCAGGACGCAAATTCCCTCAAGGATATCAGGGATCTTCATTTTTTCCAGTGTCTGGAAGCACAGACACCACTGGTGCCAGGTTCCATGTGTGCACCTTGACTTGATGTGCAGCTATCCCACATGCTTTTGTGACTTTACAGGATCAGATTCCACCTTTTGCTGGCTGAATATCTGGGGAGACAGCATCGCCTTTCGCCCCAGAAGCATGTCTCCCTCACCCTGAGGTGGCTCCTGGAAGAAAAGCCATCCCCTGTTGCCTGACCCCTGACAATTGTGATGGGTATAGTTGCCATTTTGCAGTCACTAATGGCCTGTGCAATGCTCTTCCCTACTCATAGGAGGCAGAGGAGAGAACTGGGTGGGAAGAAGACACGCCACGAGTTGTTGTGCTATAGCTCTGGGTTAAAGGGGATAGGCAGCAGTGTTTAGAAGGGACAAACTGGGACAAACTGATGACACAGGACAAGCATCATGAGCTGGCACTGGTGACAGCAGCCCCCAGAGCTAGGGCTAGCCTCTATACAGAGAGCTGTAGACAGTTGCCTAAGAACTCAGCTGGGTGTAGAGAGGAGAGTGACTGCCATTTGTGAAAGGCTGTCTGGACTGCCTTTGCTGGTGTAAAACACTCTCTGGCATGAGTGGGGAAAGCAGCTCTGGGGTCCACATACACTGGGGAAGAGCCAAACACACAGATACCCCAAACCCACTTTTTTTTTTGCCTGGACTAAAATTCTATGGTCTCTTCACTTCACTAAAAGGGGGTTCCTGACTTTGGTTGGGTGTTGTAGCCCTGTGTATGCCTCTAAATTGCCCAGCAGCAGGAAACCCTCTCTGCGCTGGAAGCTCAAGGTCCATATATTTTGTGATTTACAAGTTCTTTGGGACAATTTGAGGCCATGTTAAAATAGCTCCCAAGTGTGGCTTGGGCTTTAGGACAGGCCTTTGCCAGCAGGTGGTCAGAAGGGTGTCTACCTTGCATGGATGTAGGCTGGGGGGAGGTGCCTGCTGCTATTGACAGAGCCTTGTCATTTATTGTTGGCCTGGTGAAGAGAAACTGCATGTTGCTTTACACATGGAATCGTCATGTGATTAACACTTTCAGACTTTTAACAGGAATTTCACATTCAAGATGAGAATGTGGCTGTTGGTATGATTTGGTTAAAGTTGGAAGATATACCCACTGAAGTTGTAATTTAGAGGCTACACAGCTTCTGTAGAACAAGTCTTCACAGATGCTTAATTTAAAATATCTCCATGGGCTAAAACATTTCTTTTTCAGCTGGAGATAAGGCCTGGGAGAGCAGAGTGGTTTACAGAGCATAGCAGCTGCACAGGGAACCTCTGATGTGTGGACAAGACAAACAGCTGTGGTCTCAGTGATGCTAATCAAATATGAAGTGCAGATGAAGTTCTCCAGTGAGGACAAACTGGCATAGCTCCACTACCACCAAGGGTACGGTGACAATTGACACCATGTGGAAATCTGCAGACATGTTATGGAAATGCTAGTCCATCCTGCTTCTTTTGTCTTGCATCTTCAACTGTCTTATCAATAACAACGAGAATTGGGGCCCTGGTGTCAGCAAAACTGGGATTTCCAGACCCTGCTGAGTGGAGTGGGTCTCTGCACATCCCTCATGGACCATCTCCTGTGTCCCAAATGGCTGTGGAGGTGTCATGGATTGAGGCTGTAATGATCTGTCCCTGGTGTAGGGCAGGGGGGACTCTGGGGCAGCTGATGGCATCCTATGGAGATGTGTGGCCTGTCTGAACGCAGACAGGACTGCAGTTCAGTGGACCCAGTCTGCAAGGAGGCAAGGAACTTGCTGTAGGAAAGGCCCTTCCTGCCCCAGATGTGCCTGCAGCCATCACTTGGCAGCTGAGGCACATTAAGACAGCGCTGGGGAGGAGGGAATCCTGTCTTGCTGCCATCAGAGGAGACACCTTCTAGTTGAGTTTGGTGCATTTTTTATGCATCCAGACACTCCAGAGCTGGCACTGATGCTTATGGAAAAAAAGGAAAATAATAGGCAGCAGTGTTCAAATAGCTGTCAGTGAGGCTGCTGCAGCAGGTAGATGTCAGGATGGTCCAAAACACTATAGCCAAGAATGCTGCGTTGAGTGAAGCTTCCAGTGGGACCTGATCTCTGCCCTGCAAGCCTCTGTCCCATAGAAATGACTGCGATGTCACCAAGGATTATGGCTTCAAATGAGCAGCAGGTGAACCCTTAAGAAATAAAGATCACAGGCAACCTTCTGCTCTCAGTTACACTCCATTGACGTCAGTGGGGTTGCCTGGGGTTAACGCGGAGCAGAATTCAGTTCCTTGTTTTTGATGTATGTAGCTGAAGCCCCCCAGAGTGGTTTTTTTCAGCTCATGGTACAGTGTCACCAGTCACTCCTGGGTTACAGGTGCTGCAAAGTCCTTCTTATCGCGGGAGCAGACAAAAAAGCTATCTTGTCCAGGAAGAGCTTCTGGAGCTGTTTGGCATGCCGCAGCATGCTGCGCAGGGTTCCCCGAAATGACAGGAGATAGGATGCCCCTGGGACTTGTGTGTGGCACCCCTCCTACAGCCNTGGCAGGACGTGGCAGCTCCGTTCCAGGCATCCCGTTCCACTGGCAGACACGCTATTGCATGGGTGCGGGTCCTTTTGAAACCCGAGTGTTTCCTCATACCATCCCCATATGTCGTAACACCTCCCAGATCCCATCTAGCTGCAGAGAGGTGCTGCAGTGTTTCAGGGATGCCACAGTGATGGGTGGGAAAGGTGTTTACAGGCCTATGAATGCAAATCACTCAGGAAAGCTAATTACGCTGTGCAGAGGGCCACAGTCTTCCGCTTGAAGCCAGTCATGCCAGTGGCTGTATATTTGAAAGCAAACTGGTTGTTTGCTTGTTGTACACCTATAAACTCCTGCTTCTTGGCTTTTGCTCCTCCACACTCTAGACCAGCAATCAAAATCAACAAACAGTGGCAGCCAAACATTGAAAATTGAACGAGAAGTGATGTTGTGATGACCAACAAGTCATCACAATACACAGATTTATTTAATCCATTGTGCTTTTCTTTTGTTTTCATTTTAATTTATTCACAGGAGTTCTGATACAAAATATCCAGAGTCTGGTTTGTGGCACCTGTATGCACAGAGTAACTGCTAAGGTTATCATCGGATCAAGCTGAGGTTGAGTTTTCTTCTTGGTGAGAGTGAGATTTTACATGGCACAGTGTTCCGGGACTGAAGTCAAAGCGATGTGCTACATCCTTAACACAGTCCTGTCCTGAAGGATCTGCTCGTTTCTGCAAGAAGGGATTCTGTAGGGGTGTGTTCTCCTTTGCATGGTCCCCATGGCCTGGAAATCCACACTGCATCTCTTCTTCCCTACTTCCCTAGGAGTTTCACTCAGGGCTCTTCTATAACTGTTTCCAAATGCAGGCCTTGTCTTTTGCTTGCTGGATTGTGGTACCATGTGATGGGGAGCAGGTTTTGTGCCTCAGCAGCCACCCTGGCCCTCTGGACTACGCTCTTCTGACAACAGGCAGAGGATAAAGGCCTGAAATCGGAGGCTGGGGAGCAAGAAGCATGGCATCCCTGTCTGGGGAAACATGAAACATGGGCATCTCTGACTCCCCGCAGCTCAGCACAGCAGTAGCATTATCTTTGCAGAGATGAGAGTGAAACAGAGAATGAGAGCTTTCCCTGTGTTACAGTGTGGGGCTGGCTGTGGTGGGCAGTGTGGTGTAATAGGGAGCACGTTTCCTAGCAGAGAGATTAATTTCATGTATGATGGGAAACTAGCATTCAGCTCTGTGCTTGTATACATCAGTCCCCAGTAAGCTAGCTCCATGACAAGGGATCTTCCTCTTTCCTTGCAATATTTGCACTGTTTTACTACAGTAATTACATCTTGTAATACTACATCGCTTTGCCCCACCACAAAACACAGGACAGCAGGTAAGGTTTGACATGGTCAGTGCTGGCAGATCCTGCGAGCTAAAAAATTACAGTGAGATGACAGCAAGACATGAAAGCAAATCTTAGGTTTCTCAATAAATAAAATCTCTAGAGAAGAAAAGGGGACCATTTTAGACTAGGCATCAGAGCTCGGTTAGTGTCAAAATATTAGTAGGAGATCAGAGATTGGTCTGGATGGCTGAGGGCTTAGGCCAAGGCAATGTGCCTGAAACCTTGCAACACAGTAAATGGGGATTTGTGATGGGTCTGTGCTTCTTAAAGGACTTTAGAGAAAAATCTTCCCTTCATTTTCACAGCTAAAAACCCCCAACATGCCCCAAACAACCCTCCCCCGCCCCACACAAGTGTAGGGTGAAGATCAGCAGCAGCAGAGCTTATCCCCTCACGCTGTGCTGTATGCAGCATTCCTTATTGCTGACACAGGCAATTATGCCTTGCTGGCTATATATGTATGGTGCAGGTTGCTTTAAATGCCTTGGAGCTGTAACAGCTGCTTCCACTCAGGATCACTGTAAAGAAATGTGCTGCAATGTGTAATAAAAGAGATAACCCGATGTCTACCTCCTCCCCAAAAGCTGCCACAGATTCACACAGACTTTTAGGGGCTGGAAGGGACCTCCAGAGATCATCGAGTCCAACCCCAAATGTCATGCATTGCCAGAAAGGTCCTATTCACGCCATACAGCCAGGGCTATCTGATGCATCTAGGGACTGCTGGCAGCGTGGGCAGGGTGGACTGGGAGGATTGGTGTACCCATAACCCTATGCCAATGCAAACGTGACTTATTTCTGTGCACAAAGGCACATGTGGTGAGAGGGATTTTACTGGCAGACGTTTTGTGAGGACACCTGTGTGTCACAGGCCAGCAGCTTTGAGGAGGGAAGCAGCAAGGGCACGCCAGGCACAGGGACCTACGAATGTGTGCATCTCAGGGAAAGATCACACAGTATACATTCTTCTGGGCTCTCTGCTGACTAGAAGAGGCTTGGAGCCACTACATGGAACCTGGAGTTTGACGGCCACTTGTCTTTTGTATCTGTACCCATCAGTTACCTTGGCAGGTTAGGGCTTGCTCGTTTTCTGGCTTGATTGTTACATATATGAATTGAGATGAATACTAGTGACCTAGTCAATTTTAGGGATTCTTCTTGCTGCTGAAAAGCAAGTAAAAATAGCCTGACCTATTTTATAAGCCCTCAGATCTGGGCTCATGCTTCAGAAATTACACCTATGCTGCATTCAAATGGGTGTCTGCAGGGCTGGCAACACCAAAGCTGAAGACTGGTGGCCCCTGTATTTAGGTTGCCAGCACTGGCACCCACAACACTGCATTAAAATGGTCAGGCTGGGTTAGTGCTGACTTGGATATTTCTGTGTGAATCACCGGGTGCTGGGTGACCTGGGCCATTGCCAAAGCACCCTCATTGGGTCCCTCTGTAGAAGCAGTTTGTTCCCTTGAGGGACACTTTCTGCTGACAATACCTGTCCTGCGATGAACAAATGGGAATACACTGGGAGAAGACATCCCAGATGGTCATATAGGGCAAAGGCAGTTTTCAAAGTTTTCACTGATCCAACCATGTTGCATTACCATGAAAAATTGTCAGCCTGCAGCAGAGCACATGGAAGGAGAGAAAGAAGTGGACAGAGAAAAGGTCCAGCCTTGTTCTGTCCCACAAAAAGAGAAGACAAAATTTCCCATCACTATGGTGGGGATTTGCCAAGCAATTCACTAACTGAAAGACAGTTACCCGAACTATTCAGCAAACTCTCAAAAATTCTGACTTCATTTGTATTTATGCATTCATTATAAAATATTTTCTTTCTTTGAAGTCACTTCAAACATTTTGTGAAGGGAAAAGATGTTAGCTGGAAGAATGAATGCTCCAGCACACCTTGTCTGTGCACTGACCTTCATGAACTGACTTCTGTGGAGGTTATTTGTGGCACAGAGAGCTGAGCTGGTGCAGAAATGTTTGCGGGAACCGAGGTGTGCATGCAATGTCTGAAAGCCAGGGACTGCTTCTTGCTGTCAGTTGTGTAGGCTGCTAGGACCTCATCTTGGCAAAGGCCTTAGGGCATAGCTACAAATAACAACAACTGTTAATGACAATTAGATGTAAACTATATGCCTCTCAGCCTTGTTAGAAAAACACCTGCCACAACAACCAACCAACAAACTCATAATGACTGGGAGTAAAAATTAAAGGAGCATCTTACTTTTAGAAGGCAGGCCTGGAAAATTTTTGGAATCAAAGAGAGCTTGGTGTCTTTAATTTCCATTGATTTCACTCTATACAGAAACTGTCTTTCCATGGTGGACACAGATGATCACCAGCTGACATATATGTTGTTGTAAGGCACGAGTAGTTAGAGAAAAAAGTAATTCCACCTTATGCACATGTATCCTCTCTACTCCCATTTATAATGTAAATTTACATCCTCTCAGTTTACGACAGCATAGCTTCATTGGGTCCTTCATAAAAATTTATAAGGCATAAGAAATAAGACTTAGGGGTAGTTTGGTAATCATAAAAATGCAAAGACATTATTAATATTTACTAGCCATCTCTGTCAGTGTCATTCCTAAATGCTATAGTTGGCAAGTAAAAGGGAAAGGACTCGATGACCTCTTGAATGCTGGACTTGATGATCTCTTGAGGTCCCTTCCAACCCCTACGATTCTGCCATTCTGTGAAAAACTGATTTTTGGACTTCTTTGGGACTGTGAACTTTCAGACTCCTCATGACGCAACCCAGACAGGAATCCAGGGATATTGATGTCTTTGGTCAAATCCCTCCATGGAGAGAATTTTACCTTGAAAGACCAAGATGTATTTCTAGGAAGCAGATTAATTTGATGTCATTCGACTTCAACAACAATGAAAATATTCGTAAGTTCAGTTCTAAGTCAGGATTTTTTGTGTTCCCTGGTAGGATTACTGTAGCTTCATTATTGTCTTGTTTTCCTTTGCTGTTGTTGCTAGCTCTAGAATTCACGCAACCTCTTTGCCACGTGTTTGGTGAGTGCTTCTGCCTTTATGCGTCTTCAGAGGAGCACATGTCAAGGCATCTTTGCTCCTAACCAGCCATTCTGAGTTCCTGCAGTAACATTGCTGTTACCAGGACATGCTAACCCACTGGGATTCACACGTGCACAGCTCTGCCCAGCTTTACTCCGTTTACTTTACTCCTCAGAGGAAGCACTGCTGAGATGTGTACGTTTAGTGCAGAACCGACCGTTAAGAAGTGGTTGAAACTGAGAGGTTCAGCAAATAAAGGAAATTCCAGAGATCTCAAACTACCTTTTACTGTGGTATGTTATGACTGCACATTCCCTTTCCTCAAACCATGCCTTTTAGTGCAAAACTCACATCTGCCTTGCTGATAACATGATGAAAAGTATGTGCAGTCATGATCCCAGGGCATCACCATCATCAATTAGATTCTCCCCAGCCTGATGATTCATATTTTTCTTTTTTTGTTCATGTAGATGTTGCCTCCACATCAGCCTTTCCTCAGTGTTAAGACTGATTGCAAATGCTCTTCATATAAATATTTACTCTGGAAAAACAAGGAGTACAAATAACATTTTTGAAAAAAGCTGATGTGATACAGACTGCTGTGCAAGGATGGGGCATGACTGAGATAGATAGTCAGGAGATCACCTCAAGTCTGATGCTCCTCTAGAGCTTGCTCGTAAATGAGCTCTGATTTTTGGTCTTTCACTTTAGGCAGAGAACTGGTGGATAATGAGATATTTTTGAGGGATTAATAAGGTCAGTTCCAAACAGTCATGTTTCCCTACAGCAATGCCTCTACCTGTGCCTAAATATCCTGGACTGTTGAAATGAAATGCTCCTTTTCTCCCAGGGTATAAATGTTGCTCCTGCTGTGGATATTAACTTTTTTGGGGGCTGTTTCCAGGACTAGGCTCTGCTTTTCCAGTGTGCTGCAGTGATTTTCAAACACCCACAAGCTCCTTGGCAAAGAAGTGCGCTTTCAGCCCCCAGTGCCAACCTCTCGTGCTCCAGCAAATACATCTGTTAAGAAAAGAAATGCTATCAGCAAGGCAACAGGTGGCATATTGCAGCCAATCATGAAAGGTTATAATAAGACAGAGGGAGTGCATGTGCGAGAGAGAGGAGAAAAAATGAAAAAGAAGAGAACCAAACTGAAGGAAAAGCCACTGCCAAGCATTTTTTCCTTCTACTGCACTTACATGGTACTGAAATAAAGGCCTGGTGACTTCACAGCGCTGGGGCAAGGTACTGCCCTGCAAATGCATTTGCCCATTGTACTCCTCTCTGTTTGCTTAGAAGGAATTCAGAAGGGATTTGCTTTCTCTTGTTTCATGAGCTCCACGCTTTCACACTGCCCGAAGTGGATACGCACCAGCTGGCCATGTCCATCACTGCCTCCGGGTGGGAGAATTCCTGATTATACTTAGATCCAGCAGACCCCACTCCGTTATTAGCAGAGAAGCTCTGCTCGCACACTACTGTCCGAAATGCAGCTGGCCGGGAGCTCCGCACGCCTCTCCTGAAGGAGCTGGATGCCTTCTGGATCAAACATGAACGACCTGCTGAAGATGCCCCTGGTACATGTCCTCACCCTGGCAGCCCTCAGCTTGGCTGAGACAGTCCCGAAAGGTTTGCTTGGATTTGCTTTTACTTTGCCTCTGCTTCTGCCACTTGCTGAGGGAGGTTTAGCAAAGGGGAAGGTGTCTGGTAATGGTGGCAGTGTTACTGAAAAGGGGAAAAATGTGCTGCTTTCAGTGGTCGGTTCACTGCTTTTAGGAGAATAGCAGTGAAATTAATCTCATAATTGTCTCTGGGACTGTAAGTTCTTTGTCTAGGAAGAGCATGCAATCCTATTGTAATGGGCAGGGGAGACATTTGGGTTCAGCCTGGGTGGGATGGACATTTCTCATGTCAAAGGAAGTTTACAGGTTGTAATGGCTGGTAGCACTCATTGCTGCAATATCTGAGATTTGTGGTTTTCCGCATACATGTATATGCCTATAAATATATAAACCTCAAAGAAGAAATACATAGCTATCAGGTCTTTACAGAGTGTATGTATATAAACACAAATATACCTGGTTTCTGTTGCATATAATACAAAAGTTCCTATACTGTCTTCCTCTCTTGTGTGCACACACTCACACAGATACAAGCACACATACTTTTAGCTGACACAAAACCTGAAAAAAATCTGTTTAGAAAAATCTTTGAGGTATAAAGAGCAACATAGGTCTTCTGAACTTACCGCCTGGTAGCCCTGTGCATGAAAGATTTTGCTGCATGGCAATTCTCAAGAGCCATTCCAAGCATACCAGAAACTTTGCAGCTTCAGGAAAACAAGCAAAAAAAAAGTCAAGTAGGATGCCAGTAGTCACCTGTTAGGCCAACATCACTGCTCTTGCAGGGCTGTGCTCTTACAATTGTTAGCCAACTTGACCTCAAAATGGGAAAAAACCCCCTTCAA
Source organism: Zapornia atra (assembly GCA_013400835.1). NCBI lineage: Eukaryota > Metazoa > Chordata > Aves > Gruiformes > Rallidae > Zapornia > Zapornia atra. The sequence goes on along the minus strand of VZTU01019467.1, from coordinate 116,619 downwards.
TATAAAACAGTTTTGAATTAAAATTGTTAATTTTTTCCCAAGGCACTCAAGTAAGCTGGTGAACCCTGGTCTTTTTGAAAGCTGTGGTAAGGTGGGTTGGAGATACAAAAAAAGCAAAGAGCAAAGGCATTGATTCTTTTTTTTTATCTCTGGTGACACAGTTCAATAAAGTGATACACATCCTTTCTTAAAATGTCACTGGTGACTTGCCTTGTACCCTGAGAGGCTGAAACATGACTACAGCCCAGTGGTGCCATATAGATGTTTTGCAGCAATAGGTGGAAACATGAGTGATAGGTTTTTTGGACAAGGCAAGCGGCAGCATCTCCAGGTTTCTGCAGCACTGCAAGGGGGACTGGCTCTGTTTTCTGCTTTGTTTTAGTTGCCTGGCTTGTCTTGTTTCAAAAGTGTGAACCCAAACCCAAAGCCAAGCAATTTGGGAGCTTCTGGTAGGTTAGCAACAGAAGGGGATTTGGCTTTCTCACGGGCCAATATACAAGTTAATTGATTTTCAATGTTATGTAAATCCACAGGGCCACCTAAAAATGGCAGAAAGCCCCAGTGGATGTGCACAGAAAGGTTTGCAGCCATTTCTATATGCTGATAGATACGCCCATATGTTGTCTGGATTTTACTTTCTCGTGTTCACTCATGGTAGTGAAGGTATCACAAGTTTTGTTTGCTGCTCCGAGAAAGCACAAACTCACACCAACACCTGAGCTTCTTAGATTGCTTTTAGAAGCAGGCACTGTCTCAGCCATTTTGGGTCTCTCTTGCCTCCTCGTGACAAAATGGCGGCACGATCCACTGCTCACTGTCCCTTCCAGGCACTGTGTGTTCTCCGGCCTCATGCCCTCTGTGCTCTCACACTGGCTGCTGGAACACTGCCTTCACCTCCTTGCTTACCCAGCACTCAGTTTTAATATCTGAAAGGTAAAAAGGAGTGTATGAGAAAGTGGCATGTTGCTGTTGTCACAGTTGCTCTTCAAGGAAATAGAATTTGGGGAGGCAGCTGTGAAACAAAAGTTCTCTTCCCACTTTTACCACAGGTGCAGTGCTGTTGGTTTGGACAGGATTTTCTAGGAGCGTGGGCCTTGATTCTGCCCTAATTGCTGTGTGCGTTTGGGAGATGCCAGATCAGATCCCATGTAGGCAATATTGCTGAAGATGTCTGTCATGCACTGAATTAAAGAGATGCCATGAAACTACTTAACTGTTTCTAGTGAACTTAATATATAAAGTTGACAGACCATATTGCCCAAAGAATAAAATAATGTCATAATGCATGCTGGTTCTTGGTGCAATCCTAACTTCATTCTTTGTGAGAACGGCCATGCTTATCATGACAACACACTTATAAAATGTATTGCTTTGAATTTTCATTACTGTAAAAATTTACATTTCTTGGGACTAATAGACTGCCCTTTCAGAGATCAAGGCATATGGAGAACAGCAATAAAAGCATACTATACAAAATTAGATTGCAAAAATCCATTTCTGCCAGGTTTAATGCCTCAAAACCCAATAAACCATGCCAGAAAAGAGCAGCATCCCCTTTGAAGTAGATAGGATAGACAGCGGTGGAAGTTACTCTCCTAGTTTCTCCTAGCAGGGAAATTTAGGCTTTATGGAGATCTTTCATTTGGTTTCACTGGTGTGTGATTCATCTGGGTTACAATACAAATCGTTAATTCTATCTAGTGTGATTCAATAAGTTGAAGTCTGACAGAATTTGAAGCAGTGATCTTAAACAAGGAAACTGACACAGATGTTTTTTAACTGAACTTTAGTTCATATAATCTTTAGTGCTACCTTAGCTGTAGTATTAAGATCTTTTTATATAAGTAGAGTCAATATCAATTATGAAATCTGAAGTCATATAATCTAGAAATACTGTTGAGGCAGATTTGTTCTAATGACGTTTCAAATGTGTTAGCTCTTTTAGATAAGCCTGATAGCGGAAGCCAGTCCTTTCTTCCTGTAGATTCATTCCAGCTGAACTCCAATGGCATTCTAATTTTCACTCCCATGTAAATTGAAAAAGCATTAAAGCAAAGGCTCTTCTTTATTATCAGTCACTTATATTGAAGTGTCCTGCAATTTGCTGTTTGTTGTTTGTTTTTGTTGTTGTTTTTTTTTTTTAAGGGGAGAGGCAAAATTGATGTATCTTATATTTTGCTGGAATTTAAATCTTATTCTGAGGAGGGCCTGCAGATACCGTGTGGGCAGAATTGCCCTGTGAAAGGAAACACAGTGTGCCAGATACTGCTACAGTTAGTGAGGAGTAGGGAGATTCCTGTGTTTGCTGTGTATTTTCAAAGTGGTGTTTCAGGGACATGGTATGAAACTAGCTTATCTCAGCACAGCTTTCAGTGAAATCCGGTCCAAAAAATATTGCTCTCTCACAGTCATAGATTAAAAATCATTCAAGAGCCTTTGGAGGCAATAGCTGCAATGCATACCATGAGCAAGGAAAGCGATTTGCTTGACGTATCCTTTGATCCCTTCCAGCTGTGCTTCAAGTCTTTAACCAGGGCAACAGAAAATGTTTCTCAAGATACAGTCAAATAATGTATGATGACAGGTCTGTGATAATAAACATCAGATACAGCTATTAGACTTCTAAACCTCGTGCTACTTGGTTAGAAAAGGTGAGAAAAAGAGAATGTGTGCTAGTTATGTCACAAATCTGGAAGACCTGAAGGGTCTTTATGAGCCTGGCTTTGAAAAATATAGTGCTATAAAGCAGGGTGGTGTTTTTCTTTTAAAAAAAGAAGTAGTTTAGTGGAACAATTCTTGTACTAATGATGAAGCCCAAATCTCGTGTCAAAAAGGAGGCACTGTGTCCACTCCAGGGGCAGGTCAGCTTAGCTTCAGCCTGTGTGCTGTTCCTCACACTTCCATCCCATGCAATGCCACCCCTGTACCAGGGGACAGCCTCAAGCCTCACCTGTGTCCTCACACTATGCCAGCTGGTGCTGTGGACCTTGTGGGAGAGGAAGGTTAGGAACAAAGGAGACATTGGGCTTCTTGGAGCTGCCGCATACTTGGGTTACTCTGAGTTGCACCCTGAGAGAGCACAAGGGAAAATGCAAAAGCTGCTGCAGACAAAAGACTGCAGCTGCAAATGCAGAGGGACTTGTGTTACAGTGAACGTGTTGTGAGTGTGCAGAGTACCTCTACACCTGGGAAAAAGCCATGGATACCCTGCAGGTACTCGGCTGCCTCCACCAAAGCGGTCTGGCAGGCTTTGTGCCTTGTTCCAGGAGGCACGGAGAGGTTTTCTCGTTTTCTCTTCCTTTGCACAGCTCCCTTGATCAGCACTCCTCTGGAAACTGTGGATGCGCTGGTAGAGGATGTCGCCAAGTTTGTCTGCGTCGTGGAGTCGTACCCTGAATCAGAGATTACGTGGACACGCAACAGCATTCCCATCAGGTAGGGAGCAGCTCCAGCCCTCTCCAGCATCTCCTGCCAAAACTGTCAGTGCTTTCCTTCAGGATAGAGGAGATATCTGGAAACATAAAATGGGACTGTGGCAGGGAAGAGGGTGAGTGGCTGTAAGTATATAGGAGTCTGAGTTCCTTAGGAAGAGACAGGAAGACCTGGGGGGTGCTTTTGCAGATACATATGTGTGAGCTTGGAGACAGTAGGTTTCTGTTGCAAGCAATGCAAGGAAATTGCTCTCCAGTTTCAGACAAAGCAATCTGCTCTGTTCTTCAGCTTACACACTTACAAAAGAGGAGGATTCTGTATAATATTTAAAAGGAGCATTTCCAGACTTGTTGCACAAGTGTCTGCAATGTGCTTGGAAACTGCATGGAAAGAGTCATATCATGCCACTCTTGTTTGCTTCTAGTTCTGGATCTGACCATAGGAAAATGGCTTCTCATTGCTAGGCGTTAGCCACCAGGAATCAATGGCTACCAAGAAGGCAGCCTTGGAGACATGTTATGGAAGTTGCTACCCTTGCCTTAGCTCTGTTACTAGACAGGCTCTTGAAAAGTTAAGTATACCTGATCCACATTACGTCTGCCACGTGGCTTCACACCAGTTTCTTGTTCTGGATCGCTGTTAGCAGCTCCCTCTGTAAGGGAAAGTGACAGAACAATCTACACTTAATGCCCATTCCACACAAGAGGTGTTCGTGTTGGTCACTTGAAGCATGGTTCCTGCTGTTGTGGTCAAGTATCTAAAGAGCCATTGACTTGGGACACTCCAAATAAGTCAGCAGCAGCAGGAGATCTTACTGCTAGGAAGACCATTTTAGAACAGCAGAAAAGCAGACTACTACATGTATATATGCTGGCCTTCAGAAATATTTTATTGCCTGCAACAGAACCTCAGCAAAACCCTGGACCTAGGCTTCTGACCCCATCCTTGTTTCAGAATGGAGGTCTGAATTTCCACAGGTGTTATTTCCAAATCCTATCACTTACTCTCCTAATTTCTTCCCTATCAGTGACATCGTGTCTGAAAGTCAAACCTGGGAGAGGAAGCCCTTAATTCAGGAACACAGAGATTACATTCCATTCTCTCCTCATGGTCTTCACTCAAAAAACCATTTCAGTCTATGTTCTGTATGTTTTCTTCATGAAAATCAGATCTTTTCTCACTCCAATCCCCTCTTCCCAAAGCCCTTTCTAAAAGCCATCCCACTCTCACAGAGACACAGTGCCTTTTTCACAACATCCACCAAAAAAGAAAACGGTTAGGTTGGAGACCTCATATGCTTCATTCCTTTACTGGGATTCTGGAGCAACATTAATCACAGCAACTATTTCCCTTTCCTGAAGACTGTTGGCATTAACAGTCCATGCTGCTGGATACAAAATTTCAGTCCAAAGACAAGAGAAATAGATAAGCTGAAACTGTTCCTGTTACTTTCCAAGAACTTGGATGAAAGTATTTGCACAGTGGAAAATGATCAGATCACTGGACTGTTTTTCTGAGGGAAGAAAAAAAAAGCTTCTCTGTGTCTAATGTATCAAACTTCAAATGGACTAGTTACTGCAAGGGATAAATATTGGTTATTTTATTTACAAAATTTACTTCTCTTGCCAACATCCCATCAGCCTGAACAGACGGCTAAACTAACCTTCAAAATAAAACAGTACGTAAACATTAATCTTCAGTGGGAACAGTGCCAGGACAGAGGCTCTTGTCAGCACTAGTCTTCTCAGGCTGCCTTTCCTTTTGTCATCAAGACTTGTGCAAGTAGACTGGCAGGTGCCCTGCATGAGTGAAATGGTCACGTGCCCCATCTCCCCAGACAAGTCTACCCAGGCTGAGCCTTCCTCAGGGAAAGAAGGGGGTGGAGCCTGCATGTCTTTTAGGCGATGGATGTATTCATTGTACTCTTTCTTCCCCATGTGAAAAAGAGGAGGAGATACTAGACGGAAAGTTAAAAGGCTGCTGAAAGGAAATACATGCCTGCAACAACATAAGTGACACATTCAGATTACTCAATGACTGCTGTATGATTTTTAACAGTAAAAGACAAACAAACCAGGACATACTTAAGTGTCAGGTATTTGTCATAGCTTGAAAGGCAATCCTTGGGTCAGATCCCTTTTGCTAAGGGGGATTTGTCAGAATCAAAAGCCAATTGCATGAAAGTGCTCTCAAAAAAGCATCAACAAATGTGTGAAAATCAAGCACGGGGGAATTTATGAAATGCTGTGCAAATCTTGTTCCACTGAAGTTTTTACTATGCTTTGCCAGTTTTACAAGGAAAATCAGAGATCAGCTCTCTGCTTTCTCACCACCTTTCTGCCTCTCCCTTGCTCTCGCACATGTCCACTCACACATGCACACCTCATGCTCACACATGGAATTGGTCTTCACTCCGCAGACTTTGTTACAATATCCCATGTCTGTTGACTAAACTTTGTGGCTTTTCATAACTTCTCTGAAGTCTCTGGGTTAAAGACTGCTTTCATTGAACTACAGCTACCCTTGCACCCTCTGGTCTTTACATGGTTTATTTTCTTCAGCACGTTTCTTTGCTGGTTTGTTGGTTTGGTTTCCCTCCCCCGACCCTGCAATAGACAAATCTCCCCTGGATGCAGGCACAAAAGTACTTGGTTTTTTGTTTGTGTCTGTTTTTCACAACAGTAAAAATCTTTCTATAACATTTGTTATAAAAAAACCCAAACCCTAAACTTTTATTTTTTGTTTAAATCTGAATTTTCTTTAAAAACTTCAGCCAGTTCCACTTTCTATATAGGCAGTCCTTCCCTTGCACTGAGTGATTATACCTAAAACAGGACCCGTCTGGATAAGATTACTTGTATTCATGCCTGTTGTTGGCCAAACAGAAACACAGCTGTGATACATCCTTACTTGGCCAATACCTGAGCGGGAGGAAGAATTGTCAGCACACAGGTGGCAGCCAGGAACTGCACGGTCGAGTGGCGACCAAACTGAATCTTAAGGCTCAACTCAGCATTTTCGGTGCCTTCCCTTCTCTTTGCAATTTGAAACTATAAAGCAAAACATGATACCATGTGTAGTGCCATCTGTGTTCCACAGAGACAAATGCAACTCCCTGTTTCCACCTGCGGCTGCCCCTCCGTGCTGACACTCTGTGCTGTGCCCCGCAGGCTGTTCGACACCCGGTACAGCATACAGAGGAACGGGCAGCTCCTCACCATTTTGAGCGTGGAGGACAATGATGATGGGGTGTACTGCTGCACGGCGGATAACGGGGTTGGAGCTGCTGCACAGAGCTGTGGGGCTCTCCAAGTGAAAATGCGTAAGTGGGGATGTGATTTCTTCCTGACGTGTGTAATCAAGAGCCTGAGCAGGCCCCCAGGTATACTCCCTGGGGGGTCCGTGTTCAGAGCAGATCCATGCTCCTGTGGGACTGTGCAGTCCCCTGATGCAGAGACATGGCATATGGGATCGTGTCTTAATTAAAAGCAGTTGTGATTCTCTGCATTGAATAACACAGACTTGTGCAAGGATCAGAGGAACTGTTTGCATAGCAGAGGATAAAGCCCGATGCTTTGAAGGACACCCTTTGTACAACACTTCGTAAGAGCTGCGCGATCAGACAGATCAGACCTCTCTGCAGCAGTACTGCATGAAACCCCGTGTGAATTTTAAGTATGAGATTTCACTAATCAGGTTTATGCCTGAGGATGGCAAAAGCAAGTAAATGCTGTGCAAATGTTCTTAATAGAAGGCTTGAGAGGTCTGGAGCACCGCAGTGTAAATCTCATCGTCCCACATGCAAGCAGTTATATACGTGCTGATCTTGCTGAAGCTATACTCAGACGGCTGCAGTTATTTACACAAACTCTTAAAGGGGCAGCTGAGATACATCCTGGCTAAAGCATCTGTTTATAGGAAAGGATGTGCTTGTGCTAATGAGCATGACCCGCCAGGACTGGTAATTCTGGGGGTCTCCAGCACCTCAGTCACCTGCAGCTTGGGGCCAGGAGATGATGCTCTCGGAAGGTCGGTATCATGTAAGTGAGGCAAAACTTTAGATCTTCCAAAATACTGAGGTGAAAACCTTTTTTTTTAAAAATCTCATCTCAGGGTAAGATAAGCTGTATTTTTCTATGGGTAAAATGAACTTAAATTTGTCGAATATAAACTTTTTTCTTTAAGCATCCATCCTACCTTTTACTAACATAGTTATAAATCCTTCAGCTGGGGACATTATAGAATTTACATGCCCTTCCTGAGCTAAGGACAAGCCTGAGTTAAAACTATTTCAAAACTGATTCACTCCAGATCTGAGATTTCACACAAGACACTGTTTATGCTGTGAAGAATGTCAATGCAAACATTCTTCAATATTGGAAATACTCTTATCTGGATTTGGATTTTAGCCCAGGCACTAATTCAAATGACTGTCAAACTCCACTCCTGAAAACAAATAACCCTTGCAAGTTAGCTGCTCTTGCCTCCATAAACTGAAACTCTGAATGTTGGGCTTGAGAATTTTTTTTTTTTCTTTCCAAGGCAGCTCATGGCCTCTTAAGACCACTCTATATTCCAGCAATGTAGATAAAAAGCAGAAGAGATTTTGTTGTAATTTCTATTCTGGTATCTCAAATCTAATTTTTGGCTTTTCAAATTTTAGGACCCAAAATAACAAGACCACCTATGAACGTAGAAATAATAGAAGGGTTAAAGGCTGTTCTTCCATGCTCTACGATGGGGAATCCAAAACCTTCTGTTTCATGGATCAAAGGAGAAACAGTTGTAAAGGTGAGTAAAGAGTGAAATTTAAGTAGCTATTTGCTCAAGGTAATGTGTTAAGATATTAGTACCAATTACAGTATTTGTAAATTTAAGTTGCTAGGAAGCAAGCATTTGGAAAATCCAAGGCTCATCTCATAAATGTCTGCATCTGCAATGATTCTGCCTATAAACCAAACAGTCTCTGTGTATCTATATTTTATATTACATATTTATAACTTCTAAGTGTGGCCAAATGCCGCTGCGTGCACTCGTGAGTGGACTCATAAATAAGAGCTACTGAGAGGCTTAGATAAGATTTAGGGCTCTTTTGAATCTATAATTCACTGATCTGCAAAAAGAGGGGTAGGCGACTACGTCATAACATTGAGCAGGAAGAGCTGGCCCCCAAATCCTTCAGCTGTAGGACAACACAGACAATTTCCATGTGTGTAAGTCCAATCTTGGCAAGCAAATATTTGGTGCTGCTTGGGTGCAGCCTGCATGTAGAGTCCTCACCTCAATTCCTCCCTCTTCCGGCAGGAGAACGCTCGCATTGCTGTCCTTGATTCGGGGAATTTAAGGATCCACAACGTACAGAGAGAAGATGCGGGGCAATATCGATGTGTAGCAAAGAACAGCCTGGGTGCAGCCTATTCGAAACCTGCAACAGTGGTGGTGGAAGGTGAGTAACCCTTGCACTGGGCTCCAGCTCCACGTGCACACCTGATTAACTTGAACTAATTTGAAGTATCATCTTGATGCCAACAAAAATGTCCCAGGTGGTGACCCAAAAGACAGAAGAAGGGAAAGGAGATTGAGAAACAGAGGGTTTTTCCACACTTGCCCCCATTGCTGACTGATGGTGAAAGGGACTATCTGTGATGTGTCCTTGCCCATGGCTGAGTGGACCTTGTCCATTTGTCTGAGGAAGGACTGCCAAATGCTTTTTCCCTCATGAGTTATGGTTTCCCAGATGACAGCTTGTTTCTTATTTGAAAAGTCCCACTAGATCCATGGGTTATACACTATGGCTTGCGAAGATGGACAAGTAGATAGTTAATAGCCCTGGAAAATTGCTGCGAGGACCCTGATCAGAAAGGGCTGCAGCTGCACACAGTGAAGCCTTTTGCAAAATTTTGTATATATCCCTCTCCTTTTCCTCTGTTTTTCCATCTGAATCAGTTGATTCTTCAGGTAAACAGAGCTTTTCTCTTTGAGGAATTCAATTTTTTTCTGCCTGCTAAACTAAACACCAGATAGATTTTTAAATTCTGGTCTTTATGTGCTCAGTGTCCATCTCTTATTTACAGAAGATGTTTGTTTTGTGGTATAAATCATCATTTTCAGAGTGGTGAGACTAGTGGACTGCAGGGGAATCCAAATGTAGGCAATGAGGCATTCAGTCTTCCTGATCCCTGCAAGAGAAGGCGTGTTGGGTTACACAGGGTTTTGTGGAGTGAGAGCAGAGATGACTAACTCAGTAGACTAACTGATTTTTCTTATTCAGAATGACTACTGCAGAAAGTGAAGGGTCTCCATTTGCCTAGTAAGCTTCAACAATGGTTGCACCTTGCATTTGGCCTGGGACTATCAGAGGCTACTTAGGGTGGAATCCCATTTCTAAGGCAACCATTAATTTTCTTCTGTGAGCAGGATCAGGTATATTAGATCCAACTACAAATTGCTGTATGACTGCTGTTTTCTTGAACAATACATTCATTGTTCAGTTGTTTTTTTAAAAAAAAAACTTACATGTACAGAATTCAAGTATGTTAGAAATTCCTTAAATATCCTGAGCTAAAAAGTGATGGGGCAAACTGAAAGCACTTGTATCTAGCTTTGAACAGCTTGTGTCCAGGGTTTTGGTTTGGCCCTGTCACTGAGAGGGTGGCTAAAGGCTTGTCAAGATACAACTGTGAATGGCAAATACTTGGTGCCATATGCACTACCCCTTCCCCCCTCAACTCCCCAACCCTTTCATGCTGAAGCGCCTCTGACACTGAGATTTTATTGCTCCAGGTCTATCAGAGCCAGTAAGGGTGGTTAAAAGCAGTATGGAGCCCCACCAAAATCTGGGCTGCTATGGTTGATACCTTGTTTTGTCCCTGTCTCCAGAATTATGCAGCTGCCTGTTTAATCGAGGAATGGTAAAATAATCCACAAACATCCTACTTGCAAAGGAGAGTCTGTATGTGCTCTTTTTAAAATGAGGAAGATTAGTTCTTAATTAATCAATGGGAGCTCAGTGCTCCCACAGAAACTATCCCTCATGTTGCATTCATGTCTTGAGTGAACAAAGCAATGCTGTTCTCCAGGCTTGCCTTGGTTTCTCTGGTAAGGCACCCATATAATATACCTTGTTTCAGGTTGCCACCCAAACTAGACTGATGCATGCTTGTTTTACTTTTTTGGCTTTCAAAATCCAGAGGTAATAATCCTGACTGCAGCTTGCTGTATATACATATCCCTCCCCATCCCACTATTTTAGATTAAATATGGATATTTAGCATACCTACATATGCACATACCTGTGTATGCAGGTGGGTATGTGTACACACATGCATCCCTCTCTGCACATCTCCAATAACTATTTTCAGTATCCCTCCCATTCTGCCTCTCCTACCCCCTTAGTATCTGCATTTTAAAATAACTCCAAGTCAATAATAGTCTCAAATTGCTTGATGCAGCAAAATCACACTTCATTCAGTCTTCTCTGAGCACTCACTATGATCAGAAAACTTATAAAAATATGCCGTTTGTTGCCTCTCTGTAATAGAATTACAATATTTTTTTCTTAAATCGTGGTGTTACCATTCACTGGAATTATCACCCTGCATAGTTTTGCTTAGTATTGAAATAAAATGACTATGCATGGTTGGTTAACTCTGAATATTTAATCCAGGAGTAAATGCCGATTCAAAGAGCAATGCAAATATTTATGCCTAGCTAAATCTAGATCAGGCAAGTCCTGATTTCTGAAAGAGGCTACTAGTTTTCTGTTGTGAGCTTCCATTTTATGGGGTGCTTCATTAAGTCCCATGATTAGTTTCATGCAGAGTTGTCTAACTCCTGAAAGACTGACCTACTGCATGCTGTCAGGCTCCTTAACTCACGTAAAGTTAGGCACATGATTAAATCACTTGCTGAATCAGGGATCAGAAACTACAGCAAGTAACATGTGAAGTATTATATGCTAGATCCACTGACTTAAACTAATGATGGTCCTGTTCCAAACATTTACACTGAGGTGGTACTTTACAGCCTACGTCTTGTATGGTTTAATGGTCCAAGGAAAAATGGTTTGAAAATTGCCACTATTGTGATTTTCCACATATTTTTTTCTCTATTCCTTGTAGGCTTTTCTCAACATTTATAATACTGGCATCAATTTATTATACTTAAAGCACAGGTTTAAATATTTTGCAATCTTTCTAATTTTTAAAGCAAAGTTGAAATAATCTGAGCAACATTTTCAGATGAATATTCAGATGCAGTTCTTGACAGGAAAAAAGCAAGCAGTAGAGCCCTTAGTCAACTGATTTTTCTGTTGTTCTTGATTTTCATCTGTGAATGAGGGGAAGGAGATAAGGATCCTGTGGGTGCTGCTCCCTGCATGGGTTGGTCTGAAGTCAGCGCAGCCTGCTTTCTCTCCCAGGGCACATTTGGGGAGCCAGAGTTCAGGTCAGGAACTAGTAAACTCTAATAGACTAATGAGATTTAGTGTCCAGAACTAAACCAAAAATTTGACACAAGGGAGCAGGCACAGGAGTTGAGGACTGGGGGAGGGACACAAGAGGTAAGCGCTGGCCAAGAAAGCCAAGTGAGAGGCCATGTGAGGTAGGTAGTCCTCCTGCTCAAGGAGGGTCGCACGCTATTTTTACATTCTTGGTGTGTGCTGTAGCAATAAAAAGACAAATGCCTTTGGTTTAGTTCTGAGGGGACATCTTGGGGAAGCAGGGTTGGCTCTTTCTGATGCATGCTGGGATCACTATGAAGCGGTCCTCCACCGGCAGAGTGGTTTCCAGTTGTGCAGAAAGTGCATTGAGACGGCGTTACCCCGTTCAGTTCCTTTGTTGAATTTGTTACAGCCCATGCAATTTATGGAAGAAAGACCTAGTAGAAGTACTGGTGTGAGGCAGAAATGCAATTGGCAGAAACAAGCCTTCTCCACACTGCTCTGTTTTGCTAAAGCAAAACAAGTGGTCTATGATCAGTTTGCTTGTTCTGTTAAATTTATAGAGTATGAGGATGACTTCCTGTTGCTCAGGTATGTCCAGACACGGTTACGGGAGGTAACTTGTGCATTGAGAGAAAGGAACAATACTATAATCTTGGCTATTTGCCAAAAACTCTGTTTTTAATTTCCTGGAGGCAACATTTCTGACCTACAGTTTGGTATTAATTTTCTGTCATCTTAAACATTTTGCTAACCAGCTGCTTAAATGCTACATTACTGGTTTTGATAATGAACACTTCTGATAACCCTAGAAGAACATTTATACACTCAGCGAAGCAGTACCTTGCCAATGGACTTGTACAATTTTTCTATTGGTTGCTGTACTGGTGCCTAAAGTGAATCCGTGGCCAAGATGTTCCAAGATTCAGAGCTATGGTAGAACAGAAGCATTTGCTTGTTTACCTTATCTGTAGTTCACACAGATATCTGAAGGCTGAAGCTCATTGATAAGATGTTGTCTGAGATGGCTGTTTCATCCACTTTTACCCAAGATAACTCTTTTTGAAACAAATAGGAGAGCAGCTATTGCCTTTAGGAATGTTGAGAATTGTCCTGGAGTACAGAAATTCCTGTTGATGTCAGTGAAAACTGAGGGCCAGGTACAGACTTCTAGGCTGTGCCAAGAATGCCTTTCTTAGCCCTTGTCTGAGCATTTGAAATCTGCAGGGTTTGCATGACGGGCAGCATTAGTGAGACATTTGTCTGTTTTTTCCTTCAAGCACTGGACAGCTGTTTACGTAACACAGGCTGTAGATCAGGAGGAATTTTGGTTTTCATTGCTATTTGCAGTGACATTGATCCAGTCCATTAATAAGACCAGTTCAGCAAAGGCTACATGAAAGCCCATGGCGTTCAGCTTCTGGGACTGCTGCCTAAAACTGTACACTCTCTGTGGTTCTCACAGCTGGCGTGTGTAAGAATGATATTCTCCATACCTGTTATGTATACATTGTATGATGCTGAAAGAATAAATTTAAAGACTCAAATTCTTGCCTGGTAAAAGGTGTGGGATTATTCTGGTTATGAACGTGCGCGTCACTCTGGCACAGAGGGAAGCTGAAGCTGTTGGGTTTTTTGCTTTTGGTTTTAATGCATGAAATACATTCCACTGGATGGTTTTGTTTTGCTGTCTTTTTCAGATCTGGGGCTAACAACCAGTATTCAAAGTGTATACAATTCCTGGATCAAATAAGAAGCCTCTATTGCAAACCAGCGGCAAAACAATCAGTTTTGCCATGACTTACAGGCCTGATCACCTGACCTGGGCTCCATGTTCTGGCAGATGTTTTTGCTCTGTTTTTGAGATTGTTTCCTTTTGTCTTTGGAGAAGGGAAATGCCACCTCATGAATTGGTAGAATGGGCTCCGGCCCTCTATGCTCCTCATTCTTCAAAACAAAAAAGTCACCAAAGAAATTGAAAAGTTGACTGTGAATTGCTTACAGCTTAAAAGTAACAGCTGTTTGTAGATGGCACATAAAGCTATAAACCACGTTTCTCACTCAGCCTGGAAAGAGCACTTTCTGGAAATGAATGGGGTCATTGCCATTAAAGTGTGTGAGGGTCTGTGGTGGATTAGGTACCAACATAAATTAAGTAGAACATTCTTCTGAGAGGTGTTCTTCCGTTCCAAACACAGCACGTGTGTGGAAGCCTTCTGCTGTAGGAAGACAGTCTGAATTGTCCTACTGTGCTTTTTAGCCTTCATGCTGGGACTTTGTGTTCAGAAATCCTGAAAAAAAGTGTCTTCTTCCCCTGAGGATGAAGAACAACCTTTCCGTTGTGCTTTCTAGGTGTTACACTCAGCTGTGAAACCTCTGATGTCCCCAGTTTGCCCACTGATGCATTTTTAATGTTGGACAAGAAAGAAAAAGGTCATAAATATGTGAACTGTAATGTGAAAGTAAGAAGCATACAGGTGGTCCTGTTGGTTGTTTACCAAGTTAGGTGCACCTCCATCTTGTTATTTAGATGAAGTTGAGCTCAATCTCCAGCCTGTGGCACCAGAGAGTCGTGAAATTCAATTGTTTTGGAGTAAACTGTGTGATAAGGTTTAGTTTTGACGTCACCACTGTCAAAGGCATGTCTAGAAATCAGCAATCATAAATCTGTCAGGAAATAAACAAAGAAACAAATTACCTAGGACAAGTGCTGGAAGATCCATCCTACTCATTAAGAAAATAACTGGGTTCTCTATGGATTTAATAATATTTTTGTACCAAATCTTCTCTGCTGTTTCCAATTGGCTGAACAAGACAATTATTGAGGGCCATTGGTCCTTTCTTTATTCTGGCAGTTTCTTTCATCCTGCTGTCCAAGTGCTGCTGCTCCACTTCCTCCTGTGCTACTCTGGGACAGCCTACAAAGCAAAGAAATCAAAACAAGAGTAGAAGCAATGCTCCTCATGCTCTCTGATTTAGATGTTTGTTTTTGTGTTCCAACCCTGGTAGATAGAAGTCTTTTCCTGCCCACATTTTATTCCTTATTACTAGCTACTAAAATGATACTCTGCCACAGGCCACAAGTATGTTCCCCTATAAGCCACTTGTGAGAACCGCCTTAGCCTTAAAAATAGGAAGGTTTTCCTTGGAGAATCATCTCTTCTGGAGGAAGGATCTGCCAAAATGTTGGTTGATTCGGTCTAGAGTTTTAATTTCTTAATTTTCTAAATTGTTCTGTCTACTTCTTGGAGGCAGTGAGAGGACAGCAAGCTAGATGACAATAGAAAGCAGTGCCTTGGCTACTTACTTAACAGACTACACCCACAAACTGTAAAGCTCTAGCTTCTTTTAGCTGTCTGTTAGAACTCCTATGTAGTCTTCTGACAAATTCACATCACAGATAAATCAAAAACCAAGAAAGTCACATCATAATTCAAGCAAAAAGAATGGAAGCATGTGTTTAGTCCAGTTAATCATCAATTTGGATGAACCACATTCCAGAGATGGGCCCTATTTCAAATGAAAACTGACTCCAGATGTGCCATCCAGAAAGCTTTCTATGGTTTTGTGTCAACGTGTCTTTACTTGTCAGATGAAATGGGAAAGGGAGATACCAAGAGACCACCAAAGCAGCCAGTCGGCACTGCTAGCTTGTCCATAGATCAGCTATCGACATGAAATCTGGGGTTTTTTATCTGCCCCAATCTTCTGAGGTAGGATGTTTTGGGTAAGATGGATTGCCAAATAGCAGACTGACAAGTTTGCAGCTTTGTATTTGCATTGGTAGGTAAAATTTCCCCAGGTAGATTCTGATACAGACACTGAGGGAAAGTGTTTTTCTCTGCTATGAGCAGAGGCAGAAAACCTGGGAAAAGATTGCCTTCCCTGTTCATGGTGATGCTGCTGTATGTACCTGCAGGCAGTGACCTGTGGCAGTAAATGGTGAATACCACAGTACACTGTTAAAAATTGCAAAAGTTTTCAGAGGAGGGAGTGTTACAGGGAAAAAAATATAGTACTGGGCTTGCCTGTAATTACACCAAAGTAACTGACTGGCCTCAGAAGGATGGCATGGGTGTAACTGAAAGCCCAGAATATCTCATTAAATTTCCTCCCACCTACTGCATTCGCCATAGACATCCCGAGGTTCTCAGATGCTGCAGATACAACTGTAGTCCTAATTACAGGGTAGCAGGGCAAGCTGCAGGAGAAAGAAAACAGCCCCAAACCTTCAGCAAACGAATGAACAAGCATGAGCTATTCAATTTATGCCTGAGGCTTGCTCTGCTGTGACACTGGCATGAGGTGCATGCTGCCTTTGAGTAATTGTCACAGAGCAGCCTCCCGCACTGAGGAGCGGCAAAGCAGGCCTCTTGGGAGCATGAGGTTCCTGACAAGGGGGAATGGATTAAAGCTAAAGGAAGGAAGGTTTAAATTAGATATTAGGGGGCAGCTTTTACAGAGAGATTGGTGAAGTGCTGGAACAGGCTGCCCAGAGAGGTGGTGGATGTCCCGTCCCTGGAAGTGTTGAAGGCCAGGTTGGATGGGGCCCTGGGCAACCTTGTGTAGATCCAGGCCTGGAGGTTGGTGGCCCTGCCTGTGGCAGGGGGGTTGGAGCTCTATGATCCTTGGGGTCCCTTCCAACCCATGCCATTCTATGATTCTATGACGAAGTATAGATGAGCAGTTCTCGTTTAATGGCCATTTGAGCCCGCTATTTCCCTTTGCAAAACCCTGTTCCCCTAACAAAGAGTTTTGAAAGGCACTTTAAAAGTATATGAATATCTCATATCATTGCATGAATTGAGGTTTTAAGAAAAAAGAAAAAAAGAAGATACTGTGGACAAAATCCCACTGACTTGTAAACTGTGTTGGGTACCTAGGAAGCATCTGGTTCCTGCACGACTACAAAGAGAATTGAAGATAGAGAATATCCATAGCTATCAGATAAAGGAGGGCAGAGCAAACTGAGACAACAGTCCTGAAGAGGCTGTCTTTTCACACTGGGAAACCAAGATAGGGCTGGAGCTGAAGGCACAGAAAGAAGGCTTTGGAACACAACATGGAGATTCTGTAGAATCTATTCAAAATTCCAGTTCTTGGTAAGCTGTTGTTGCCAGTTGACCAGGGACTAATATAATTTTTCTGAGGCTGAAGCCTTTTGTCTTCCATCCTTCTTCTGTTCCATCTTTCTCATTTGGGTAGCCTCAGTGGAGGTGAAAGCCCTGCTCACTCTTACCACTGTAACTGACTCTTCTGAACCATACAGCTCTAGATTTTTCTTCTATCACTAATGCCAGTTCTAGTGTCACACAATATTTCTGGGGTGTGTGTGCCTATGCTATGGAACAGAAAGTGTCTGCTGTTGTGCAGCTCTGTAGGAACGGTCCTCTCACATCTCTGAAATTGAACGCAGCCTAAATCCCCAAAAGGTCATCTCAAACTAGGAGCTGAGAATAGGGAATAAAGGTGGATCTCTGTGTTAGGAGAGACTAACAGAATTTTCAGTGTTGAAAACCAAGCATGCATAGTGGTTAAGGTCAGCAGGGAACAGTGTACTTGCTATCACCCTAAAACAAGAAACATCCTAGCAGCTACTGCTAACAGCACTTTAAAACAGATGAAAGGAAGCACTTTTCACATGGCATGTAATTAAATTTATGGCACTGCTGTTACCCATTGGTGGAGACCAGATGTCAGGATGCTGCAGGGCTTATCTGAGTTTTGGATATCCCAGTGATTCCCATAATGGCCTGCTTCGTTCCTGAGAGTGAGGGAGAAGGCAGCTCTGTGCAGCTGTAGAGATTCAGTACGTACAGGCAGACTGGTAGTCTTGGCAATGGTCATGATGGGTCATGATCACAACTGGAATGAGTTGCTCTTTGACTCAGGAGATGGGGAAATTATTTTCCAGTTTCACAAACAGTAACAAGGAATGGTGGAGTTAAATAGCACATGACGTGTCTCAGAAATGTAGGAAAGCCAGAGCATGAGAATAGTTACAACGGTCTTTCTTTCAAAGAAGCCAAACACATACATAAGACTAGTACTGACATGAAAAGAATTTCCTTATTCATTTCCTTGGGAAGTAATTTGAACACGCTATCCTCCCTTGTCCTTGAATCTGGTGTTTGCTCTGTATATAGAAATGAACACTTGTACAGAACAGGTTTTATATAGTTACACAGGATATAAGCTATCTATTTACATTTTACTCCTGGTTATTATAGCTTTGCATATTTACAGGGACTGCCTTTAGGATTCCAGAGGTATCTACATGAGATGCAAAGTCTTTCACAGCTGACAAGTTCCTCTACTGACTGGTGCATTTAACATTATGTGAGTCCTCCTGGTGTAAATTGTCCTACCATCCATAAAACCTGGAGCTAACCTTAGAATAAGGTTACCTTGAAAAGCTATTGCCTTGCTAAGAAAAACTTGCTTTGATATTAGACACCAGAGCTTAGAATCTGAAGGCATATGCTTCAGGATGGAGATGTGGTTTCTCCAATGCTGAATTGTCCCTGCCATCCATCTCACACCCTCAGGCTCCAGGTTGAGTGTCTGTGCCATGCTGTCTGGCCTGTGCTGCATATGGTGTTCCAGCTACTGTAAGCCCCAAACATCACAAATCATGAATCAGGAGCCAGAAGAGATTGGAGATTTTGAAATGTACAAAATGCTGATATTTCAAACGCCTTTGGGGGCTTACGTCTCAGATTACCATGCTAAACAGGTGAGGGGCAGGCAGATGATGAAATATTGCTAGTTTACAGTGCTTCTGCAGCTTGCTCTTTTGGCTCCTACACCTAATAGTGCTGTGCCTTGAGAAATAATTGAGTTATTGTGTGGATTTCCTCCATTTTTTTTTCTTTTGATAATCTGTATACACATGATTGGCAATAAGCATGTTTGGACAGGGATTAAATAAAAATAGGTAAGCAATTTGATAGAGATAAGTGGAAGTGTCTCATATCAGCTTTGCCTGTGGCATTTTGCTCCTCTTTGTGATTATTTGGTAGGCTTGCAAAAGAAATATTGCAGCTTTGATAAGAAATACTCAGAGAACAAAGTGAAACTGACCTCGCAGTTATCTCAGGATTTAATCATTTACCCGGCAGTTTTGGAAGGGGATGAGAGGGTGGCAGCATGCCTTGGAAAGTGGCAAAGGTACAATGTGAGCCGTTCCCGTATGGAGGTGTGTGGTGAGCCAGGCACAGAGCCCATCGTGGCTGCTGCAAGAGGAGCTGCTGACCATGCTCACTGAAGAATTTGTTTGTTCTCTGAGCTGGGACTGGATCCCGCCATGTCAGCGGTAGAGGCTTGTTCAGCCCTGGCTCCTGGCACGCTGCACACAGCTCTGTGTGTCCGGCTCGGTGACCGCTGATCCACCAGTGTGATGTGCAGCCTGGTCTCAGCCCTGGTATTTCAAGACTTGTTGGGATTTTACACCAATTGATTTGAAATGTCAGGAAATGCAAAAGTTGCAGCTTTCTATGCGTTTATAAACTTATCAGAGAGACCTCTCCTCATCTCTCACCAGTGGGAAGGAAATGGTAGCCCTTCTACTTGTTACCTCTCCTTGACTGCCTGGTTTGGACTTGTCAGGAAGATTGAATGAATGTGAGATGAATGAATCTGGATGGGGATTTAGATGACTGGACTTCTCACTGGCAAAAGGCTGCAAATGCATTGGCACAAGTTTGTGGTTCTTCAGAGCATATAGGTGACAAGCATAAGTGATTTTTTATGGATTAATAAGCAGAGTCCAAGCCCAAAGAACTTCTCTGTGAAGAAGGAGTCATTTCAATCTGTCACAGTTCATGTACAAAAGATCTATGGGAATATTATTAAATGTGATAAAGAAATCGCTTGCAGTTTAGCTCTTAAATGCTTGCACATGAATAGTATGCAGCACAAAGGTTTTGCCAGAGTATTTATACCAGGAAATTTTCCAAGGTCATGTGTATCTTACCAGTTCCCCCGTCCATGTAGACACATCAGTTCCCAGCACAGCACCAGCTGTACTAGAGGACTTTTTGCAGTCAGGAGTTGCCTCTACCCACCATCTTGCAGCTTGGCTGGAAATAATTTTTGGTGTAAGACCTGGCTGTAATGATCCAAAAGGCAAGTTTTCATTATAAAAGCAAAACAATCAGGGAAAGTGGAGAACGTTGAGATACCAGATCTGGCAGTATGGACTCTCCAGGTCTGGCTCACATACTATACCAGGCTCAGACTGTGGTGGGGAGGGAGTGTGCGTTCACTGTTTCCAGGTGGTTGCTAAAACAGGTTTAGCTCTTGGTAGCCTTATCTTGGTTTGAACTACCAGGGATGCTTTGTGGTATGCCAGGACTGCATTACTGGATGTGAGTGCATGCAGATGTTGACAGGTTGGTTTAATTCATGTACATTGGCAAAAGTTGCTTGTGTTCTCTCAAAACTGAGGTTCACCAAAGCCAGAGGAAGCTCTGGGTCAAAAAAAAGACCTCACACCCTAAAACCAGTGCTTGATTAGGCCTGGTGTGTCAAAGCTAGTGTTAAAGCTTAAGAAGACCTGTCTAAAAAGGGGATCTTCCTGCAGCGGAGCTGTGGAGCGGTATGAACAAGGGTTTCCTGTGAGCTCTGGGAACTGCTTTGTCCATTCCCAAAAGCAGCAGCACGGCCCTGGGCCACCCAGGTTGCTGCCTGATGCAAGTGGCCCAATCCAGAGAACTTCAACAAGAAAACAGAACTTACCCAGAGAGGGGACTGGCATTTGCCAGGACTGCCAGATCGGGCCTCAAACTCTGGAAATGAGATACAGATCAAAGGTGATGGGGAGAACGCAGTCACCTGGAAAGAGTTAGCTGTTCAAACTGGGGGCTTTGGGGTCACACCATGCTGTAATCTTTTTATAGTATAAAAACTTAGTGACTGAATTAAAGGCCTACTGTTTGGACTGGATGATGTTACCTATTTCTCAGAAATGAGAGCAGCTGGCTGCGGTGCAGATACCTCCTAGCAAGCCCTGCAGTGCACATCATTTAGCAGGGTTGTAAAAGAAAGGACATTTCTTAGGGGGCTTGCAAGTGAAACTTAACATGCTGGCTTGCTTTTAGCTGGCTGGATTTCATATCCAGCTCCTCTGTCTTATTTTCCACTTATGTAAGTAAGTAAATAAATAAATAAAGCCGTCTTTGCCTGTCTGCCCTAGCTGATTTTTGGCATACCTTTGGATAAATCCTGTGCTGAAGCCTGGGGGATCTTGATATGAGTGTTATTTGCCTTATGGTGATCTGGCAAAACAGGCAAAGGGCCTGGCAAAAACCCCCATTTTTTGGGAGTTATGGAAAAGGAGGGCAAGTAATGGAGGTTAAAAATTGCCTGATTGTTGGGAATTTTCACTCTGACTGAAAAAAGAAAACAAAACTATGTCCTGAGCCTACCAGATAATGTGAATTTTACAAACATTTATTTGAATTTCCTGTTCCTTCCTTTTCTTCTCCCCTCCAGTTGCTTAGGTTAGCACCATCAAGGTCACCATTTCTTCCTTGCTTTTGCCTCCTTTCTTTGTGTAATATGGTGGGGAAAAAAAAAAAGGCATACTTTTGGGTGCTGGGATCCTCCATTTTTGTACAGGACCAATTTTCATGCTGATGCAGTTGCCAGAATGAATCTCAAGTTCATCTTGAAGATCTTGCTCCTCTTGCACTAGTGAAAGTTGACACTGGGTGCTCTCACAGAACCTGTCCTGGCTTTCGTGCAGCACCTGAGTCTGCTGGCAACAGCAGTGTGTCAATCATCTGTCCATAGACAATAGGTCTGTGAAATAGCTGATAATATCTTTTTTGTATTATTTTCCTAAGAGATGAAGAGCCCTTCGGAAAATGTGTCCTTGGGTGTACCAGTCAGCAGCATCCCAAAGCCCACTGGGATGTAGGGTGTGGATTCCTTGTCCAAGAAAATTGCTCACTTAAAATAATGTCAAAACCCCAGGTTATTCCATTCTCAGTATCAAGACAAAAATTATTAAGTTAAATAGCTAAACTTTAGGTAAAATACTTTTAAAAAGCATGCAAATGTAAGTACTTGAAAAGTTAAAGTATTAAATGTGTGACTTCATTTTTGAAAGGCCTGCAAAATCTACATGGTGGCACTGGGGTAGCAGGAGCTTCCGTCCTTCCACACCTTGGAAGTCAGCTTATTTCCTTACAGCCCCACTTTTAGCTAGCCATCCCTACCTGTGCTATATCATACACTGCAGCACTTCCCACAAGAAACACGAATGTTTAGCAGCTGTGGCTGGATTTTCTTATCCCTGTATTTGGAGTTTTAGGCTTGAGTGGCCTGACCCTTTGCCTTCCCTACGCTGGCAGATGAGTATTCACACCAACACTGTGCCGGGCTAGTAAATGAAGCGCTGTGATCAGCGCTGGTGGGGGGATCCTGGGGAGTGGGATGCAGCTTTCTGGCCTCCCCGCAGGTGCCGCATGTGAGCTGGGCCAGCCGCAGCGCTCCCTGGGCCTTTGCTTCCCGCCTATGCAACGGCCATAATTTCTGAAGCATGCCTTTTTTATTCCTGGCTGACAGCTCCTCGCAGATTTTGGGAAAGCAGCCAGTACAGAGGAGGACATACATGCCTCTGTCTGACTACAGCTAACGGGGTGCTGTTAATTCATCACTTTGGTTTTAATTAAGCTGGGCAGGATCTGAGCAGCAGAGCTGTCAGGTGGGCAGGGGCCTAGCGGCACACTGAGAAACCAACAGCAGCATGAGAAAAGCACTGAGGGCCATATTCTGGCTCTGAGAGTTAACATGCTGGCTTCAGTGGGAGCCATGTGCGGTTAACTGCTGCTGGGGGACAGGCCCAAGAGTTTAGTATTTCTCCGAATGAAGTAAAAAAGTAATTATGAGCTTGGCCCAGGGTACTCATGGCTGAATTTGTAACCATCTGGTGTTAATGGCCTGAAGTGAAACTTCATGCAAAGGTTTCATTTCAGTTATTATTCATCAGGAAAGTCCCTGGCCAGAGACTTCAGCTTTCCTCATTACTGGTGGAACTTTGTACCTGCTGCCTCACTGAGGGCTGGGGAGGGGTGGGGGGGAATGCAGCAGACCTGATGCTGCTCTGCTTTGACTTTAAGCAAGTTGCACCAGGAATTCAAACTGACAGACTACTTGGAGACTGTAGAGGAATTAAGAAGCTGGGTATAATACATATCCTCTCACCCTTTTCACTTAACTGACATTAGATTTACTCTTAAAAAACCTTGCCCAGGAGCCTACTGAATGGCTGTAATGTGCTCCTAGTGTTGCCAATCCACAAGCAAAAGCTGGTGTTATGCTCTTTGTTAACACAAATTTCAGCCCCCGCCCAGGCCAGGACTGAGTGGAAGGACTATGTAGAAGCATAAATGTATTTTATTCCAACAAAATAGTCAGGCAGAGAGACAGAAAACCATGACGTGATCAGATATGTTGGCAAGGGGAACCATACAGATTGCAAGAGTGGAAAGAGAGGTATCAGGCTTGTCTGAGAAATACAAGAGAAACTCCTCTGCTTACTAAAATTTCTGATGGAGATTTTTAGACATTGCTGTGCAGACTAGAAAGTAGAGGACAAACATTAATCACTGATGAGAAAGTGCAGTAACAAATGGCACAGAAATCTTCAACCTGCTTCTGCATAGACATTCAGGCATCCCCATCAAAAACTTTGAGTCAAATGTTCCACATGGGAAATGTCCCTCTTCTCTGCTTTCCTCTATGTGGTCCAAGTATAGCAGCTGAAATACAGCTTGTGAAGGCCATCAGGGTTCTGTTTCTGGATCAAAATACATTTTCAGCAAAAATACTTAATTTCTTCTTTTCAAAAAAAAAAACCCAAAAAGTTTAAAAAAATTGGGGAAGGGAAGCATTTATCTTGCTTATCTTCAAACTGCTTACTAACCATATTGCCACAAAAGGAGCAAGAGCCATAGACATGAAAAGGCACCTTAAAAACAGTTTCAACTTGCCAAAGTCTTTGCTGGCTATTCCCCCGATACTGGAACTGAACGTTAGACTGTCTCCCCTTAGGGCAGAATGTTGTGACATGGAAAATGCTGGAATTTGCAGCTCTCCATGCTGTCTTAATCACTGTGATCACACTGAAGAGCTTATCTGACCCTTAACCTTCACAGCATGTAACCGCACTGGTGGTCTCCCTTGATGGTTTTGAGTAAGTTTCTCATGAGGCCACCCTTGTCAGGGCAGCATGGTAACTTGCTGTGTATTTGCTGTAAGCTGTCCTATCTGCATGCTCCTGGTAAGTTTGCCCTTGGCTTTTTGCATGTCACATCCTCTGAGGCATCTAACTCAGATGATGCAGAAATTTCCAGAGGTAAATTTTTGGTCTATAAGGTGCAGAACATAACCATGCTGGTAACTCTCCCCCAAAACTGTTGCTCACCAGGAAGCCCATGCTATGATCCACTTTTGTTTGTGAGTCCATGGCTTGTTTCAAGACCTGTCGGGGAGGAAATGTCCTTATGCCAGCACAGCCTTAGCTTCACACTGCTGTTCAACTAGCACCTTTGTCTTCTCCTGCAGTTTTTGCCAGAATCCTGAAGGCTCCTGAATCACAAAATATCACCTTTGGGTCTGTGGTGACGTTGAGGTGTGCAGCGACCGGCCTTCCAGTCCCCACTGTCACCTGGCTGGAAAATGGGAAAGCTGTAAGTGCCTCTTCTTTTCTATGCTTTTGGCCCCAGACACCTGCTAACATCCAAAAGCTCAGCCCTGGGATTAAAAAGTGGGACTGGGAGCTAGAGCTTGTGGTTTCTATTCCTGCCTTACTTAGCACCTCACTGTGCAACCAACTTGAGCCCACCTCAACTCCCTGCTGCAATTTTCTGCTCTGTAAAACCCTATTCCGTTTCTGCATGTGTTAATCTGTTAGGGTCTGGAAAGCCCAAGAAGGGCCAGCAGTGTTCCCAGGCAGCCAGGAAGGACAACTGTACCCTGGGGTGCATCAAGCATGGCATGGCCAGCTGGTCCAGGGAGGGGATTGTCCTGCTCTATACTGTGCTGGTGCGGCCTCACCTCGAGTACTGGGTGCAGTTTTGGGCACCACAGTACAAGAGGGACACAAAACTATTGGAGAGTGTCCAGAGGAGGGCAACAATTGTGAGTAAGGGTCTAGAGTGGAAGTCTTAGAAGAAGAGGCTGAAGTTCCTTGGTTGGTTCAGCCTGGAGATGAGGAGGCTGAGGGGAGACCTCATCATGGTCTGTGACTTCCTGATGAGGGGGAGCAAAGGGGCAGGTGTCGATCTCCTCTCTTTGGTGACCAGTGATAGAACCTGAGGGAACGGCATGAAGCTGTGACAGGGGAGGTTTAGTTTGGATGTTAGGAAGAGGTTCTTTACTGAGAGGGTGGTTGGGCACTGGAACAGGCTCCCCAGGGAAGGGGTTACAACATGGAACTTGACTGAGTTCAAGAAGTGTCTGGACAATGCACTCAGTCCCATGCTCTGACTTGACTGGCCCTGTGTGGAGCCAGGAGTTGGACTTGATGATCCTTATGGGTCCCTTCCAACTCAGGAGATTCTATGATTCTAAGGATGCTTTAGATGCTTACAACCTTCCTCTGAGCCAAGGTTTCTAGGATTTCATTGTGAGTTTAAGTATTTCTACAGCCACCTTTCCTCTCTTTTCTAACAATAGAAAATTTGCTAACAATGACATGTCAAAATTGCTTATTTGACAAAATAATAAAACCAAGGTAGTCAGGCAGAGAAAACCGTCTTGAGGAAAAATACCCATGGGATATATGCACTGCCTATTTCCAGGTAAAAAGATCTGAAGTTTTTTAGACTGACATAGTTGACACACTGAAGTGTGTCACCAGTTTATTCCTGGCTAGAAGCACATCCTCAAGGAAGGCACATCCTCTTCAGCAACAGACAGCAAGAGATGCAAATCCACTGCTTCTCACAGGAAATTGTTCCATGGTCAAATTATCCTGACCATTTAAAACAGATGCCTGCTCTGAACTCATCTGGCTTTAATGTCCATGTGTAGGCTATTGCAGTGCCTTCTCTTTGGCTGAGCTGGAGAGCCACTTGACACCAGATAATGCCTCCCTGGCACCACAGTTACAGCAGCTCTGCAGGCTGAGCCTGCCACGGATTTCCTCCGGTCTTCCTTGGTCGTACTGGACATGTTGTATGCTCCTTTTGGTCTTTCAACAGCTTTTTTAATGATGTGAGTCCTGGGTCATGATGCTGTGGAGGCTGATAGAGCAGCTGCTGCATGCAGGCTGGCAGATTGCTTCCATTTTTCTCACTGAGCCCTTCTGGCCACGGACTAGCCATGGCCATTCCTGTGGACTTGCTTGTCCCACAGGACAAATACATCCTCTTGTTCTAGTTCCTTACTTCAGGAGTCTCTCCCCATCCTGGTCTGCACCACCTCTTTGCATGTGTTAAAATACATCATTAAGGAAGCTGGTGTACTCTGCTGGCTGACTTGCCTTCCTTATATTCTCTAAGCCTTACTATGTCCTCAAGTCTGATTTGGGATAGTTTTCTGTATTCTCTTGAGATTCCTAGGGAGAACAGCAAAGGGATACAAGTCTTCACAGAGCCCTGTGGGTCCTTGGAAGTTTCTGGCAATTACTATTTTAAGACAACTGCGGGATGGTCAATCAAAACTTTTTCCCCAGACCTTTCAGGGGGTCTGGGGTTCCTGACGAGGGCAGAGTGTTTCAAGAGCAGAGACCCCTGCTCTGCCAAACTCCCATTGCAGCGCCAGCCCCACAGACTGCTGTGTGTGATACAGTGCTTAGCCCATGCCCAGGACCAATGTTTTGATGGTCAAATCTGCCCTGCCCCATTCCTGTCTGCAAGAAAAAACCTGGTGCCAGGAGGATGGTGGTCCAATCTGCCTCACTTTAAATATGGGAAGGAGACCTTAAGCAGAGCCCATCACTGGAAGAGTCAGGCCAGGAAGGGGGTGGACTGAAGTGCATGAGCATGATAGCTGGCTTATAAGCAAGCAATGATTTGAAGATGCAACATGCCTGCAGCATTATGGTCTCTGACCTGTAATTGTCCTGAGGTTTGAAGAGTGGGAATATGCTGAGGTTATTGAGCTGCTTTTGAAGTGGAGGATGGTATCTCCTCAGCACAGCAGCTGCTTTGCCTACCTAAACAGAAACACAGTTCTTTTTCCTCCTGCTATGCACTGCAGGACGTCATTGACCTTAAACTGTAGTTTTCTACTCTGTGAAGAAAAAGTGAGCCAGTTGTGAAGATTTGAAGAGGTCTTCTCTGCTTTGGTGGTGGCTGAGGTGGCATTTTAAAGGCTAAAAAATGATCTGACGGAAACAAAATCTCAGGGAGTGTAGCTGAAAAGGGAAAGGAATCAACACAAGGGAATAGCTGGACGTTCCCAGCAGAGGAAACAAACACCATCCAGTGTGGAATGCCTAGTTACAACTACCTGGCTCTTTCCTGAGCTGTGAAAGGCTTTCTAAAGCAACCAGCTGTGATTTTCCAAGGTACATGTGACCATGCATACTCCTGATACTGTACTCTGCTACCTGAGTGACCTTTTCCTCCTGTAGACTGAGCCAGGAGGAGCAATCCTAGCTCTCCATGCTCACCAGGCAGAGTCCAGCACTGCTGGGAGGGGAGATAACAGTATACCTGAGGGGTAAGGAAGGAGAGAGGACTGGATCAGCACAAGTTGCTTAGGGTGAGTGGCCACCTCTCCCAGGTGGATGCTGGGAGGCAGGGGCAGCCTGTAAAGAAATTCCTCCTTCCCACTAGGAAATTCCCAGCAGTGACTTAGAGCTGAGTGGTTTCTGTGGAGAAAGAAAAAATTCTAAAATAAATCTAACCAGCACTGTTAAAAATACAGACTTGTAAAAAACTAAAAACTATCTCCTGCATTCCCATCCACCTGGATTTCCTTCACAGCATAAAGCCAAAAAGTGTCCCTGGTCCCTGCATTTGCACAGTGACCAGCACACGACCCATCCCTGATATAATGATTACAATAACACTGCTGGTCTGGTTATTTTGTGATTTCTTCCCATGCACATTCCCTCACCGCAACTCCAAGATGAGCCAAGTTTGCATGAAGCACATATATGATTTTTAGCATTTTCTTTTCAGAGAGAAACAGATCTGCTTGCTGAAGATGTAATATACCACCAATGCATCCCTTTTTGCTTTTCCATTTATCACCATGAATACCTCTGGCAGCAGATAAACCTCACATTGAAATCATGTTTCCACTAACTTCCAAGGAGGTCAGAGTGATCTCTCTAACCTCTCAGATAGATACACAGGTAGAGTGCTTTGCTGGGATGCATCCAGGAAGACAACTCTCACTGTCCTTACGGCAAGGTCTCACTGGTGGGATCCACAGGCAACCACATTTCCCTTGAATTATACTTGATGTATGAAGGGTAGAGCTGGCAATGCTGGCCCTTCCTACTGCCTTTGCAAGGTAGAGTTGTCCTCTTTAATTCATATGAGCAGGGAAGACTTGAGGATAAAAATCAAAGCTGGCCAATACCAGCAGACTTCAAGCTCATTTATTTGGGAATTTCTAACCTGGGAAAAGAGCTGGCCAAAACTGCCACCTCTGCAGTCCCATATTTCCAGGTGTGAGATAAGAAATTCTATCATGTATCTGCCAAAGCGTTGCAGCCAGAGCACTTGCTTTGTTCATGACTGTTTTGGAAGTGTGACAGTGGTTAAGTTAATCCAGAATAAACAATTTCCAAACTATTTTCTTTTCTCCTTCTATATAACCAGGGTCCACAAAGCTACCCCATGCCCTTTCTCGCTAAGGCACGAACAGGCAAACAATCTGCTTGAAGAGATCCCAGAGTAATTAACCAGCTCAATTGCATGAGCAAAACTGAGATTACAGCTCTCTGGGACTGAAAATTAGTTGCAAAAATATTGCTGAAGTGTGAAATCTTAGAAGAGGTCTTTAACATTTGCTTTTGTTTGTGAAGCTGCTAAGAAAGCATCACACTCATGAAACCAGCTCTAGCTTCTCTGCCACTTCCATCTGCTTGCTACATCTCTCTCTGCCAATTTAAACCTTTGGGGCTACATGTCTTAGAATTTTCCTTGGGGTTTTTGGGTTTTTTTTGCCTTTGTTGGAAACACCATTGCCCTGGGCTTTTTGCTCTCTTAGGTTTCTGCAGGGTCTGTAGTGGAAAGCGTGAAGGACAGAGTGGTTGACTCCAGGCTGCAGGTGTACGTCACCCGACCTGGCTTGTTCACTTGTCTCGCCACAAACAAGCACAGCAAAACTTTCGGAGCCGCAAAAGCTGCAGCAACCATCAGTGTTTCAGGTATGGCTGGAAGGAAGGGGGTCATTAACTTTTTACCCTGCAATTCAGAGGAAAGGGGTGTGAAGTACTCTGGATGAGGAGGGAAAGCCTTGGCGAGCTGATAGTGAGCAGGGGGCTAAATTTGAGTACAGACTATTTCCTCATATATTCTTACACTTTGGAGACTGGCACAGCTGTCATTTCCTGAATGTTTGATGCCATCTTGTACTTTGTGTCCCAGATGCAGTCTTGGTAAGTTTATCCATGTGGAGGAAGTCATGGCTATGACCCAGTGTTGGTGTCACCTAACAGCAAGGTGAAAATAGCTTTCATGAGCACTTCAGCTTCTCAAGGGGTTGCATCCAGAAAGCGGGGAGGGTGCTGTTTGAGCAGTACCCTGCTGTGCCTGGGGTAACCTCTGCTCCCAGGGACATCTTCCAAATGGGGAAAGGATGATCCGAAGAGGAGAAATACCGATGGTCTGAGCTAGCTGACATTTATCACACCAAGAGAAAGATCGCAGCTTGTCCCTTCCTTTTTGGGACAGGGAGGGGAGGAAAAAGAAAAAGAGGAAAATTAGAGGAAAAAGAAATCACACAGGACTCCAGAGGCAGGGTGGTAGCCCTGGCCCTGCTGTTAACCAGGCACACATCTGCGCCTCTCCCTATGCCTCAGCTTCTGCTCTGTCAAAAAAATACCAATGCCCTTTCTTACACTGAGCATTGAGACCTAGAAGCAAGCTCTGTCCTGAAAGATACGCAGCACTTGGTACCATATTTCATATCCCCACTTCTACTTTTAGCCCAGGCAAGGGTCTGTCCCACGATGGAAAACTGCAAATGCAGTAGGGAGGGCAGGCACTTTAGGCTGGTGGGAGAAGCTGCACTGTCCTCTTCCAGGCTACATGTGCTCAGCAAGAGAGGACCAGCCCCCTGAACTTGAGTGGGAGCCTTCCTCGGCCTTGGCCCAGCTCCTGAAGGTCTGACAGAAGAGGTGTCCCAGTCCTTCACCAAGGGTCAGCACCTCCTCCCTGTGCTGGTGCAGCTCACGTCCTGGTGGTGCTGCAAGCAGGGGGTACGGCCGTATGCCTGTGCTGCTGCTCCAGCCCTGGTTTTTCCCACCTGTTACAGCTACTACCTGAAGTAATGGATGCACAGGTGGATAAATAGAAGATGCTATCCTCTGGTTTTGTAGGACCCAAATGATTAAGGATAAAGGCATGGGTTTAGGGTGCAACAGTCCACCTCAGCAAAAACTGCAGTCAAAAATCCACTTCCTGCTTCTCATTTCCTCTCCCCATATGACATCCATTGTTTCCCAACTCTTCTTCCCCAGGAAAAGGTGCAAAATAAGGACAGAACTTAGCTGCATCCTTTTCAGACAGCTTACAGGTCTCAGGCAGATTTACCAGCACAGAAATCTTAGCTTCCAGTCTCTGAGGGGGCAATGAAATGTCACTGATGTCTTTTACATTTCTTTTTTCTCCTGGCTCATCGCAATTCCTGGATCTGGTGCTTCTCAACAGAGTGGAGGTAAGAATGACTTTCTGTGGCTGCCTAGGGCTTTTCTCTGGGCCAAGAAGGAGAAGAATGATGAACCAAGGGGATTTGGTCAGTTTGGTTTAGATGAAGTGTATGGGTTTCTGGATTCCAGGCATGCAGATGGGGTTCACCCAAAGGGAACACTTTATACAGGTATATTGGAGACTGGACCAAACAGATAAAGATGCTTCTCTATCAAGCAAGCAGTGGATCACGCATCACTAAGGGTGTTTAAAATACATTAGTGGGTAGAATATTCTGGAGTAAATTCTATTCACGCGTTCACATCTGAACCTTCATTGGCCTTGTAAATTTACAGACAAAAGCTTAGCTGCAAATTATACTCCTGTCTGTACACAGCCAATAAGTATATTTTAGTTTGGTGATCGCCCCATTAGGGCAAGAGAAGTTTATTTGTTCCAAACAGAGCTATGGATGAGTAAAGCCACTTGCATGTGATCAGGCATGTGCTTTGGCTCTGTATTTTTTTGACTACTGAACAATTTGGCTGGCTTTTTCTTTTCAGAGGCCTAGCATATTTCTAGATGCTGTAGTGGCAGATCAGTCTGGAAGGAAAATGGGAGGATTTGCCTGGAAGGAGAGCTGGTGCTACTGGCCCTCAAAGGCAAGATCAGAGCCTGAGAATGTTTGAGCAAATGGCTTTGCCACTCTGCTGACACAGGGTCCCTGTGAAGGCCCCTGCCTTCCTCACAGGGTCTTGCAAGATAGATTCAGGAAGTTCTTAAATGATTTAGTGACTACCCAATGATGATGGCAGACCTACACCCATGTAGGTGTGACAGGCGTGGGAACAGCCATCAAATGCTCAGCCCTTCTGCCCCACAGTTGTTCTCAACATTTGCTGCACGAAATGCCCTGTCTGTGACAAGGCATTGTGAGAGGCATGTTGCTGCTGCTTCTGCACTGCAGCCTGGTCCATGTCTCCCCGCAGGGTTTAAAAAATCAAGGAAACACAATATTAGTGCTGCTGCCCCTCATCAGGCTGCTTCTGCAGCCCACTGAAGTCAGCAGCACAGGTGTCCCATGCATGCCTGTGCCCTGATTTGCCTCCCAGCAAAGGGCTCACCTTTCAGACTCAGCACAATGGGTATCATCAGCAAAACGTGAGTACTGTAAATAAGCTGCCCCCTGCCCTGCCAAGGGCAAGCTTGCAGGGTGCTGTGGGCAGCGCAGGGCTGTGGGGAAACCTGCTCTGGGCCAGGGAGATGTCAGGGGCTGTGGCACTGGCACAGGATGCCTGTGTCACATGAAGGGCTGTCTGTAGAGCCTGGGGTAATGCAATGTTGCAGCATCATTGCCATTTTGGTAGGACCTCAAGAAATTGGTGCCTTCCTGTATTTTTTAGCCAATCTGCTATACAGGGAAAAAGAATAATTAAAAAAATCTTGACATGGACTCTAAAGTAGTGCAGCTAAACCAAGGCCAAAGAGTGTTATCTGCAGTGAGTGTCATTTGAAATTTGGGAATCCTGTATAACCCCTCGTCCACATACTTACAGCTTTCCAAATAAAAACAGCCAGAACTCTCAGCGTTGACAGTGGGCGATTATTTGAACAGGGGAAAGAAATAAAAGGCAAAGATACAAATAGCTCTGCTGGCTGCTCCAAATGGTTGGCATGTTGTGAATTGAACTCCCTGACCCCAGTTAAACTGACCAAATGAGCAGTGGAACAGCTGCACCTAGCCCTCCTCCTTCCCAAATTCAGCTGCTGCCTGCACACAGGGGTGGAGGTTTCCCTGTGCATGGAGGGCACTGCATCCCATGGGTTCCCTGAGCGGAGGGCATATCCTTGCCCACAGGCCTTGGTGCTGTGGGGCAGCTGCTGGGAGTACAGCTGACTTGTGCAGGCCCTTGCCCTGCTGCTCCCTTTTGATGGCCATAGGGAAGAAGGGAGGGAGGGAGGGATGACAGCTGTCTCCTGTTAGAAGTGAAAAATGCAGGAAAGATAAATAAATGGCCCATGAAGGAGCTGACGCTGCTGTGGTTTTTATTACTCTGTCAGAGCTTGCAAAGTGGGGGATGTGAATGAAAGAGAGGATGGACTTTGCAGGGAAGCACCAGAAGGATAGCTGCAGAGGCTCATGACTTACACCTCCCTGTGCATGCCATGTAAATGAGTGTGGAAGAGAAGCAGGGTCAGGAGGGGTGCAGGAGCTGAGGAGGGGCAGGTAGGAGCTTGGCTGCTCTGATCTGGTGAAGAATTTCCTGGTGCATGTTGGGTGGGTTTCACCTGGCTCCTGTTCATTGAGTCCATCCAGAACTGGGTTGTTGCTAGTCTGGAGACAAAAAAAAAATCCAGAGTTACCACGGGTGTGCAACAAGAAGCACAGCTGGTCTCTACAGCAAGGAAGCAGCATAGTTGACTAAAATGTTATCCCACTGGGGCCTGGGGACAGGGTGGGGGGCTATGATAGGTCAGATTTGGGAATGATGCCTCAGTCTTCTTGCCCACTTACAATGTTAATGGCCTTTGGCTGTAGCTTCAGCTCTGGAGCTTGCCAGGAGGGCCTTGCATTCAAATCAGGTTTCCTTGCAGAAGTTTCATTTCTGGATGGTAGTAGCTCTTTTTAGTGGTTATGACCATCTAGCCTCTCCTCTACCCTCTGTTAGCTTTTTGGTCTCCATCTCTGGAGGTATTCAAGACCTGTCTGGATATCCACCTGTGTAATATGAGCTAGGGAGCCTGCTTTGGCAGGGGGGTTGGACCAGATGATCTCTTGAGGTCCCTTCCAAGCCCTGTGATTCTGTGATTCTATTGAGAACAGAGCCGAAGCATCCTGTTCCTGCAGGTGTTTGGGGCTTGGCGCTTACTGTACATGTATGCTCTTTTCAACAGCAAGCTGTACAAGGGTGATGCAGGCTACTGCAGCACATACAGAGGTGAGGTGTGTAGTGCTATCTTGGCGAAGAATGCTCTTGTTTTCTTCAACTCCTCCTATGCTGACCCAGAGGAGACCCAAGAGCTGCTTGTGCACACTGCCTGGACTGAACTGAAAATGGTGAGTTCATTCTGCCAACCGGCCGCTGAGTCTCTGCTGTGTAACTACATCTTCCAGGAGTGCAATCCCTCGGGAGCTGGGCCAGCTCCAAAACCAGTGTGCAGGTAAATGGAAATAAATGCTCATCTTTCATTTCATGGGGATGTGTAGGCAGCAGGGAGGTGGTGAGGGTCTGTCCAGGCCTCCAGCAGCACTGAGTGAAAATAGGTCCTCCAGATTTGCGTGGGTTTTCCTGTTGTTTTCTCCTCTGTATACACAAAGAAGACCTGGTCCAGCTCTCTCTGTGCTCATTGCTAGTGCACAAACTGACTTTCAGGACCAGATGTCTGTTATATCAGACTTCTAGTGGACAGAAATAGAAAAGAAATATCCATTTGAATGACATAATTGATTAAAAAATTAACATCTTGCTATCAGTTAAATCTTACTAGGTCAGTATGTACTCATTATTACCATCAAAAGTAATTTCTTATTTTGAATTTGACTAAATATGGTCACAGTGCATGCAACAGTCTGGCCAAGGCAATACACTTGTCACTTCCCACTTTGTCAATGAAGATGAAGACGACAGCAGAGACACTGCCAGTGTAATTGTACCTGCTAACCCAAACTTCCCATATGGCATTTGTATCCTCCCATATGCAGAGAAATGTGCATCAGAACAGGGCTTGCAGGACCCCAAGGAGTCCAAAGCATCTCCCCCTACAGATAATCCATTGCTGACAGGTGTTTGTGCAACACGTCCCAGAGACAGAGACACGGCTCCCTCTCTGTGCAACCTCATGAGCAGAGAACAAGGAGCATGTTTCATTGCTCCATGACCTCAGAGATGAGTTTCTTCTCTTCCTCTTTGCAGTGAGATATTTAAGTCTTTCCCAACTTCTCAGACTAGATGTGGGTTTTTCCAAGTTGTGCTCATAGCTCTGGCTTTTCTGACCTCTGAAGCTTCTGCTCCTTGCCTTTCTTTAAGTGTTAAATATATATATATATCCTCCAGCCCAGGATCTCTTGCAGTTAACTATAGTAGAACGATAATTTCTTGGTGTGCCTTGAAGAGGACAACCTGATGTAGATGTTTCAGGGTGAAGCTTTTTTCCTGACATAACTATTGGCCACAACTGATTCATGTCCATTTTCAGCCCCTGGAGGACTGTTGTCTGGTCATTAGCCATTTCGTGTTCCAGCAGCTGACATCCCTGTCTAAGTGCTGTACTTTGCTGTTGTCCTCCTTGAACCGTGTCTTAAAACAGATAATTCAGATCTGTGTTTATGGGAGAGCAGTCCCAGCTCTAGTGTCTCAAATGAAATACAAGTCCTCTCTGCAGACATGGCGAGCACTCTTCCAGCTGGACTTGGGCCAGATGTAGTCCAGTGGCAATTATTTTTCCAGTTATGTAGGGGCTTTTTAGGACAACCAGCAACGTGTCTTTGTAATCTGGACCTTTCTGATTGTTCCTGTTTTACTGTTTTTAAAGCAAAAGCACAGACAAAAGTCCCAGTACAAAGCTTGACAACAAATTATGTTCTGTTTGGTGCCTACGCTGTTCACTATTCCTCCTCCAGCGTGGTAACGGCACAAGTCCTGTGAAAGAAGTATATGTAAGAAGGTAACCACAGAAAATCTTACAGCCAAGCACTGCTTCTTGCTTTTTGCTGGCAGGCTCCTTCCTGCTGCCTTGCTGTTCTGCTCTTTGTCATTGTACCCTTTAGTACATGATCTCTCTGCCTATTTTCAAGATGTGTGACAGTATTTATATCTGAGCCACACATGCACAGCACATTTGTCAGTGAAGGATTTTGCACAGTACTCCATGAGGCATTTCGGTGAGATCTGGGTTTTGCTTCATTTATTCCTGCTCACAAGTGTCCCTGTGGGACCAGAACTCGTGGTGATTCAGCCGAAGACCTGCACTTCTGGGGCACTTCTGAAGTCAGCGTGATATAAATCAGCATAAATCTGTGCTTGATCTCAAGCTAACAGGCACAGCATTTGCAAATATGTCTAAATCCTAATGGACCTGCTGGGCATCATCTTTCTTGAAATTCTTGAGTCAATGTTATTTTTTTCCCCCTTTAAAGTTTTTAGTGCAGATTTAAATGGAGTTTTCTTCACGACAAGATTCATGGAATGGCATGCTTCCTGTTCCCAGAGCACATCAGCTGGGTGACAGTCCCTCCAATAACCCAGTACTCATTTTTATAACTCAGACATCTAATACAGACATTTGAATGGTT
The DNA here is from genome assembly GCA_013400835.1 of Zapornia atra. Classification (NCBI taxonomy): domain Eukaryota; kingdom Metazoa; phylum Chordata; class Aves; order Gruiformes; family Rallidae; genus Zapornia; species Zapornia atra. The sequence goes on along the minus strand of VZTU01019467.1, from coordinate 80,630 downwards.
GAGAACTCTGGAGGCTCTTGAACACATTTCACATGGTCTTAGTTACTTTCCAATTATCTTATCTGCTTTTTACTGACAACTTTATACCTCTCTCTAGAAACTGGCTAGACTACACCAGTTTTAAACTGCAGTACATCATGAGTAAGAATTTAACTATCTCAGAGTCTGGAGAATTCTCACAGTTTGTGAAGGATGTATATCTCTTTACATACTTCCATGTGTTTTAGTCTTGCTATTTATTTTCTGCACCATTTTTTCTCTGCCTATGTAATTTTTAATGTTCATTTTTTGGAAGCTAGCAAGAATAAAAACTGACAAACAGACCGAGTAAAGCTTTTATAAAAATAAGAGGAGTAAAACAAGATTAAGTGAAATCGAAGAAAACAACATGGGAAAAATTTAACTTCATGTAAATGAAGATGCATTTTCATTAAAATTACAGTTTTCCTGTTTTTAAAATGATGTCTCATCTCATAATTCTTGATTATATCTGCCTTTTACCGCTGGATGTTTCTGTGACAGCAGAGGAAAACCAATCAATTTCTGCTTCAACCACTGCTGATATGAAGCGACTGGGCTGAAGGAACAATCTCATGTGGGGAATTGTCTCACTTTGGTTGGGTCTGCCACCCCAACCTCCTCTTCAACAGTTCATTGTGGTCCCTAAAATGCTGCTGTACCACTTGTCCTCTTCCATTGCTGCTGTGCTGCTGTTCTTTGTCCATCTGTCATTTACATGACACAAAATTTCTAATAATAATCTGAAGCAATCTTTGCATATGAGCTCATCAAGCCCTCTCTGATCAGGATTAAGTGTTATAACAATGGTATGAACTCAGCTGAAGGAGACGGACCATCTCTATCCCAGCTGCCCCACTGCACTCCTGGAATGGATTTGTGGGTAAAGATAACCTGCCTTTCATGCTGGAGCAGAAAGGATTGAAGAGCAGAGGAATGATCTAGGTCAGGCGTGATGGGGCCTTGAGCAATCTTATCTAGGGAAGATATCCCTGCTTACTGGAGTGGGGATGGACTAGATGCCTTCTAAAGGCCCCTTCCAACCTTACACATTCTATGATTCTATGATCTTTTGCATTTTTCAGGTGAAACACTGAATAAGGGGGTTTAAAGATGCTCATACTTCATCAATGAAGAAAGCTAATGCAGTCCAGATTTCCCAAGTGTCAGCCAGTGCTTCAACTGCAAGACTTTATCATTTCCCTAGCTAAACATTTCTTTAACTCAGAAGGTCATTCCTGTTCCACATGTTGTTTAACATAAAAAAGATAAATTATACCATCTGTCTGCATTCTAGCCTTCAAGGAAGTGAGGAAGGAATAAACCAGCACTGGCTAAAACCAAGCATGGGGCAGCTGGTCTTTGATGGCTTCAGCTTGCAGACTTGAAGAACATCCATTGCTGTTGCAGGAAAGATGCAATGTTGGCATAACTCCCAATGGCCTCTGTCCCTTGGGTGCTTTAGAAGATTTGCAGTGTTTGTAGTCACCATCAAAATTCATGACAATCTGTTCTGGCCAGAACTGTTGTCAGACTTTAAGTAAAGAAACTTTATCATCCCACGAAGTCATGAATTCGGCTAAAACCTTCACCATGCACCTCTGCTGCACCTCTCTGCATTACCGTGTCCTCTCCCACACTTGCCAGAAGGTGTGATGGTCAGAAAGGTTGTCAGTGTGCAAAGGTCTTCAGCTGTGCTCAGCAAAAGCAGGATCTACACATAAACTCAAAGCTGGCTTTGCAACTCAGGCTCTCAGGAAGGAGTACATAAATAAGCAAATCACCGATGAATGGACTAATACAGCAAAACCTCAGACTTTTCAGTATGGCCCAGATTATTTTTTTTTCTCCTTCTTTTTCTTTTGCTAGAGCAGATATTTTTGCCTTGGCCTTCTTCACAAACAGTTTCTGATCTAAGGAACATTTAAACATCCAAAACACTTCTTGTTAGTGAATGTTTCCTCTCGTTATGGAGTTACACTAGGTAGGAAACACTTAGGTCTCTTGTTTTACCAGATACCAGTTTTGCTGCAGGCAGCTGACAGGAAAAAAAAAGGGGGGGAGTGGGACACTTAAGTTGTATCTGTGTAGAAAAGAAGAAAATAGGATGTGTGATTGTTTGAGATTAAAAAAACAGGCAAATATTTATTTTAAGAAGATTAAGGATTGCTGCTGACGTCCTGTCTTTAAGAGACAACACTTTAATGTACAATTACAGGAGACAGGTAGGATTTTTAGAATGTACTGAAAAATGCTAAGATAACTCCAAGACATGATGTTTATTAATAGAAGATGGCAATCTCTGGGAAAATAATGCTCACAGTCTGTGTTGTGTTTTAAGGAGAACCCTGCTTCGTTAAAAATACAGCTTTGTGGGTTTCCTAAAGGAAGCTGTTACATTTTATAGAGTTTCCTTTATTGTTTATGAGCCAGACAGACAGGCTTGAAGAGGCATAGCGTTAATGGATTTCTGCCATCCTGCATAACCCCTGCATACCACTGCTAAGTGCAGCCATTGTTATCAAGCCATTGACCGCTGTATTTCACTGTTTTTTGCAAAATAATGTAGAGAGAATTGCCTTGCTGTAAAGGATCTCTACTGCTTTAAGGAATGGCTCTCAATGGAGGAAAACTCTCAGAAGGGGATTTACAAGCCAGGGCTCACGCTGCTCACTCTCCTTGAATGCAACAGGCTGCCCAGCCTGCATCAGGACCCCACCGCCTGCACCCACATCCCTTTCTTCGGTAAGGTGGCACGTGCTGCTCGTTGTCTGGAGAGCTGTGTTCTTGGTGAGGGTTGGGGGGAGGATGTGATCCGTAATTTACATCTAAAATAAAGGTCGGTGGTGGTACTGTCTGGTCAGTGTCAGAGCCTGTGCAGGGCACGGTGATAGCTGCATTGCATGTCTCGTCTGGCTGGGGTGCGGGAAAAATTCCTCAAGCAAATGAAGCCTGTCTCTCTTTTGAGAAGGTCATAACAACCTCATTCCCAAACCATCCTTAATGATGGCAAAATCGCCATTCAGGTGCCACTGCAAAGAAACAATTCTCTTAAGCCCTGCTGAGAGGGAGCTTTTTCCTATAGCATGCTCGTAAGCAAGCAGCGGTTATATCACATCCTGGGCAACCCCTGTTTATGTCTTGTCTTTTTACAGATTTTAAGAAGGAGAATATAACCAGTAAGTAGACTGCTACAGGCTCTATGTTTCTAAAGGTGGGCATGATATTCTTTGTTGAAGATGAAGCTTGCACAGCATTTTTGTGTTTTGCTCTGGTTCTGGCTGGCTTGACTCAGGATTTTACCAGGGAAGCTGAATTTACCCATTGATGGTATTGGGGGAAACATGTTTCCACCTCAGGGCTTGAGGAAAACAACAAGAACCAGCTTGAGGAGCTGGTAACTGTTGAAGGCGATTAGAGATGCACGGTGCTTTTAGATGGTATCCTCCCTTCCAGCTGTTCCTCCTCCTTTCTACCCATTGTTTCTAGTTTTGGTGTTTCTGATACTACTGTCAAGGTCATCCCAGATTTACATGCTCATACTGACATAGTTGCCTATGTCAGGCTGGCTTTGCAACACTCTGTTACCCAAAAGGCCCCAGCAGTCTCCTCCAGTTCTCTCTGAAGTCTGGCCACTGGGTCTCTGTGTCTCTCATGATACCCCCATGACCAATGATGAGACCCAGCCTTCCCTGGTGGTGCTGCTGTGACTTGGCCTCCTGCCCTGCTGCTGGTCACAGCTGAAACATGCACATCCAGCTGTTCTAACTGATATGCAGCTGTATTTTAAAGCTCAAGACACTGACCTTGACCTTGTCCCACTGGAAAAAGGAAGAACAGTGCTTCCCTCCTGCCATGCTTCTGAACAGCAAGGCCTGCAGATTTTGCAGCAGGAAGCACCTTCTGCACGGAGAGAGAAAGTGAAAAAAGGTGAAATGGAGACTTAGTGAGGAGATTTCTTTCATGGGAAGGCCTTGACTCCACTTGGTTACCCAAGTCCCGGGCACCCAATGCTGCACACCTGGGAGATGACTGCTTCAGCACTCTATGTGCAGTCCAGAATTGCTGCACAATGCTTACAGCCATCACCTCCCTGGAGAAAGGAGCACAAGGGAGGGATGCCAACAAATGAGTGGAGCATTCATGGGATGGCTTCAGCCTCCCCTTGGATGTTTCTGAGTGCAGAAAATGGCCTCTGTCTCCTGTGTAAATGTGTGGCCTTTGTTCAGCTTTCACTATTTTTTTCCCAAGGTGGCATTGCACAGGTACACACTATTTGGTTCATGAATCAGGAAGATGTAACAGTAACATTTTAGTGACGTTGTCCCCTCTTTTTTACTTTAGAGATGATGTTACCTACACAAAGGTTTGGGGAGCATGAACTGAATAGTTTTCTAGCTTGCCCATCAAATTTACTAATTAAAAGCACAGGTAGATCACAGAATCACAGAATCGTAGGGGTTGGAAGGGACCTCGAGAGATCATGGGGTCCAACCCCCCTGCCAAAGCAGCTCCCCAGCTCATATTGCACAGAGAGGCATCCAGATGAGTCTTGAGTATCTCCAGAGAAGGAGACTCCACCACCCCCCTGGGCAGCCTGTCCCAGGGCTCTGTCGCCCTCACTGTGAAAAAGTTCTTCCACATGTTGGTGTGGAACTTCCTGTGCTCCAGCTTACAGCCATTGCCCCTTGTCCTGTCCCCACAGACCACTGAAAAGGGGCTGGCCAATTCCCCCTGCATCCCCTGCCTAAGATATTTATAAACACTAATTAGGTCCCCCCTAAGTCTTCTTTTCTCCAGGGTGAACAGTCCCAGGTCACCCAGCCTCTCCTCACAGGGTAGATGCTCCAGACCCTTAATCATCTTCGTAGCCCTTCTCTGGACTCTCTCCAGGAGATGCCTGTCATTTTATACCAGGGAGCCCAGAACTGGACACAATACTCCAGGTGGGGCCTGACCAAGGCAGAGTAGAGGGGGAGGATCACCTCCTTAGGCCTGCTGGACACACTCTTCTTGATGCATCCCAGGATCCCACTGGCTCTCTCAGCCCCCAGGGCACACTGCTGACTCATAGCCAACCTGTCATCAACCAGGACCCCCAGGTCCTTCTCCACAGAGCTCCTTTCCAGCAGGTCAAATCACCTTTGTTATTCCTCTGTCCTCACAGTAGCAAGACCATGTGGGAGAGCACCTGCGTTTTCCAGGGTTTCACGTTGATGTTTATTTTTGATCGATGAAAAAGTTCATTTCATGCTGGTTACTAGCTCAGTCATGAGGCAAGTTTCAGGCTTTGTGTTCCTTGCTTTTGAATGCAAGACATTTAGAATGCTGGGCTCAGACATACAACTATGTTCTCGGGCAGCTTAACAAGATTTTGCACCTCTGTAGAGCTACGGGTGCTTGTCATGTGGGGGCTGTTTGCTTGTTGTAGATGTGAGGCATAACACGACAGTTTTCATATCAGTCAAGGAAGTTCAAGTTAGAGCATTTTACTTTGCATTTATGGTGGTTTAAGTGGATTAAGCATGCTCCCTGAAGTCAATGGCCATTCCTGCACTGAGGTGTTTTGGATGCCTTGAGCTTACCGGACTTGATCCTGTGTTTGAGCTCAGTCATCTGGAGCAAATGTTGTCATGGTGGTATTTCTACCTACCCATGTGTAGTGTTTGGTGAAAGCTGAGAAAACCAAGGGCCTATAGAAGAAAACCTGCCATCCTGAGTGCAGTGCATGATGCAAAAATAAAAGAGCAGTAGTGATCATGATGCATTTACTATGCTCCTCCTGCAGGACAAACAGGACAAGCTGTTGAGGATAAATTAAAACACATAACCTTTGTCTCAGGCTCAGATCTAAACTTACATGAAGTTTTCATGACGCTGAAAAAGATTTGATTAAAACAATCTTTTTTTTTAGAAGCGGTCAGGTTTCCCCTGTTGTCTATTTCTGGGCTGCAAGTTTAAGAACATAACAGAAAATAAAATTATAGAAACAGTGTTTTCTGGCTGGTTAATTTATATCACAAAGTTAATAATGCAGTGGACCCTAACGCATACTAGCAACCAAAATGTTATCCCCTGGTCAGCAGAGTTTATGTAAGATTAGCTGGGATGTGTTAAAGTGTGTAAGGCTGCATTTCCTCTGCTGTCTTACTGCTTCCTAGATGAAGCCATCATAAAGTCTCCTATGAGGACAAGTGGTGTCTACATTTATGTTTTGGGCACATATTTCTGCAATAAAAATCCTCTCAAGATTTTCTGATTAGTTTTTCTGCAGCAGGGATAAACCTTGTATATGGAAAATGAATGACACGTTCTTCAGTTTAAGGAACACTGTTTTATAGTGATACTGTTCCTTCAGATCTGTAGTCACCTTCAGTGTGTGGTTTCTACTCATGCTGCAAACTGTAGGGTGTCTCTAAATATTCAGTCTAAGAGGACAAGCACTGTGTGGAGGCAGGGGTCTCTGGTATCTCTCCCACAGCTAAGCACTGTGGGACTTTATGAATCCCAGCCCTCCTCTACCAACTCCGGGAACATGGATGTCTTCCTGTTAGTGTTCCTGTAGGAGTGCAGGGTGGGAATCACGCAACAGTGCCGCAATTTGGTTCCTACCTTGGTTTGGCATGAGTGACTTCACTGTTGTTCTGCTCTGTACTTTCTGCATGGAAATGCTGTGAACCTGGGAGATGCAGTGCCAACCATCACTGGGTTATGGCCCGTTTTCTCACTATGGGAGAGCTCCAGTTCCCTCTTTGGAGTTTTACCAGATTTGCTCTTACGTATTGAGTTCTAAGTCCATTTAAGTGCAAACACGACTAACTAAGCAGTTCCCTGCCTGCAGTTGTCTGGTCCTTGCATGCATTTCAGATCTGTTGCTGATTGCCACATGCTCTCCTGAAGTCTCATGACTCCCTGCTGCAGGACGTGGACTTGCCTTGACCTCATGTTTTTTTCGCCCCCAGGGACTTGCTACAGTGGCAATGGCCAGTTTTACCAGGGCTGGGCCAACGTCACCGTCTCCGGCATTCCCTGCCAGAAGTGGAGCGACCAGGTGCGCATCACTGTGAGACCCACCGAACGGAGAGCCATGCTTGAGGTCTGCTTTTCCAAAGAGTTTCCCAGAGCCAGGCGGCCCAGTCCCAGTGGAAGGGCTGAGCAGGGGACAGGTTGCCTTCATTTTTTAATTCACACTCTCAGTACTTCAATCCGAAAGTTCCCCTTTCCAGTGGCAAAATGTGTCTGCAGTGTTTCTGACAGGCTACTGAATGGCTGTTTTACCTCTGCCTTTCTTTGCTCCTTTGTTTTATTTGGTTTCCATCTGCTAGTAAAAGCAGGAAAAATGACACTGAAACACTAATCCAGTTTGTTTCCTCCCTCAAGGCTCCCCACTTGCACAGGAGGACTCCTCAGGTTTTTCCTGAGCTGTCTGATGCTGAGAATTACTGCCGCAATCCAGGAGGTGAGAATGAACGGCCCTGGTGCTACACAAAAGACCCATCTGTGACCTGGGAATATTGCAGCGTGTCTCCCTGTGGAGATGGTAAGCAACTGCAGTTTATGATTTCTGCCACTGTGGTTGTTTTGGGGCCACTGGATGTGTTTGCATCCTGAGCTCACATGGCTGCATTGATCTGTTCTGTCTTCTGGATGCAGTCAGTCTTGGTTCTTGTAGATTCACTCAGCATCTTTAACTGGAAGGTGTAAAGTGTACCTTTAAGATGGGAAAATGAAGATAGGCTAATCAAACACCTTGCCCCAGATTATATTAAGGTCAAGGGATGAAATAAAATGTCATGTGTTATGAGAAACGTATTTCACACGCTGTTTTGGGGAGAATGTAGGGGTTTGGGCATACTTTCCAAAGTTGTTTCTAATAATTTTTTTTCAATAATAAAACCCAATTCTAACTAAAAACAAACCTAAAAACAATGGAAACATCTTCACTTTGTGATGTTGAAATAAAGTTCTTCTGTTATTTCTTGTTTAGAAAACAGAACAGTTTCTGAAACATAAAATTTCTCGGTGGTCATAAATTCTGCTTGCACAGAGAACAGGATTGCTCTGGACTTAAGGAACACAAGTCAGTACCAGTTTTGCTGGCCTTAGAAACAATGGTTTAAATGTCTTCTGAGCTCAATCATTGTGTGTACAGATTAGCATTTTCTAGTATGTCTCAGAAAGTATTCAGCAGGTGGCTACCTGAATAGTATTTTTTTCCTTAAGATACAACCAAATGTATTTTACTCTAGTTTAGCTTTTTTGCCCCGTAAAGACACTGAGGTGCAAATTGTTCTAGGCAAGGGGATATTTCAGGACAGTTTCACGATGTACTTACTTGGTCTTACACTCATGCCTGCAGATTCCTTTTAGGACACACGATACATTGTGGTCCATGTGGTAGACCATTGATCTTTACCACTGCAGACATTACTATATTTGAATACTGTTGAGATCATCAGAGGTGATCTTCCATCTGTAACTCTTGCAAACATTCCTTACCAAAATTGTGTTCCCAGCTCAATGGGATCTGTGTTTTGGTCTTTACCAGATCCTGGGTTTTCACATGTGGCAAGCAGAAAGGGGTATTGCTCCCTGCAAACCAGGCTTCCCTAGTATGGTTTTTTCATGCAGTCATATGGTTGTATCTGTCAGTAATTCCAAGGACATCAGTCTGACTTTGTAAATACCTCTTAGAGAAAGCCCTACAAACTACCAGGGGCATAACCTTTTGATTTTGTTTGCATTACAGCATCATTATCACTAGGAACAAGAAAACCAAATGGAGACACTTCAAATTCCCCCCCTCCTCCTCCTCCGTTTTCCCCTACATACTCCATGACTGTTATAATTTCAATCATCTCCAGCTTTGCCCTGGTTGTGATCCTTGGCATTGCCACCCTGGTTTGCTGCCGTCGGCGAAAGCAGTGGAAAAACAAAAAAAGGTAAAGCTTGGGACTTAAGGCTACAAGTGCTGTTTTGAAAGAGGTCTTGCCTGTTTCTGAGACCATAGTCCTGTGAATGCCTGGTGGGGGGAGCAGACCTCTCTTTGCCTGAAGCAACCCAGTGCAAGCTCTGGAGAGCTGCTGTGACAGAGCAGAAGGTAGCCTGGTGACTATTTTGGGGAGCATGGCATGACACCTTGCTGCATCTTTCAACAGGCCTGCTTCCCCTTCTGTTTACAACCTGGAAGGAACTGAACTTGATCTGATGTTTTGGATTTCAGTGTCTCACAGTATCTTGCTGGGCAAAATGTCCAGAGTACAACTAGACAAAGTCAAAATGCATTGAGTGGGCAGCTGGCTGGCAGGTTGGGCCCAGAGTGTGATAGTGAATGTGGTTACCTCTGTCTGGTGGCTAGTCACTAATGGGGTTCCCCAGGGCTCCAGTTTAGGCCCAGTTCTTTTTAACATTTTCATAAACGTTCTGAACACAGGACTAGAGGGTGTCCTAAGTAAGTTTGCAGATGACACCAAACTGAGAGGAGTTGTTGACTCTGTAAGGGTGGAGAAGCTTTGCAGAGAGACTTGGAGAGATTGGAGAGCTGGGCAGTCACCATCAGTGTGAAGTTTAAAAAGGGCAAGTGCCTCACCTCGAGTACTGGGTGCAGTTTTGGGCACCACAGTACAA
>VZTU01019467.1:15136-70956 GCA_013400835.1 Zapornia atra | reverse complement strand
GGTATGAAGCTATGACATGAGAGGTTTAGGTTGGATGTTAGGAAGAGCTTCTTTACTGAGAGGGTGGTTGGGCACTGGAACAGGCTCCCCAGGGAAGGGGTCACAACACCCAGCTTGGCTGAGTTCCAGAAGTGTCTGGATGATGCACTCAGCCTCATGCTCTGTCTTGTCTCTTTGGAGCCAGTAGTTGGACTTGATGATCCTTATGGGTCCCTTCCAACTCAGGAACCCTGAGTTCTATGAACCCTGGCTGAGATGCAGATGTTTATCTCCTGGCTGGGGGCTGTGCACATACTGACTGAAAACTGCTCTGTCATTACAGAGAGTCAGAGACACCAACGCTCACCACTCTGCCCTCTGAACTTCTCCTAGACCGGCTGCACCCCAACCCAATGTACCAGCGGATGCCCCTTCTCCTCAATCCAAAATTGCTCAGCCTGGAGTATCCCAGGAACAACATTGAGTATGTGAGAGATATTGGGGAAGGAGCATTTGGGAGAGTCTTTCAAGCAAGGTAAGCAGCCTGTGTGTGAGTATCTGGAGGTACCTAAAAAAAATCAGCAGTTGGGCAACCTCTTATCTGGGCACAGGAAATCAATCATTCATTCATTCACTCACTGAAACCAGAATCAAATGAATGTTTACCAAATAGTACACTTAGACTTGAATAGTTGTTTCTGTTGTCCTCTGCTTTCTGTTGATATTTGTTAAACTTTCATAACAAATGACTCTCCTGTTCATTTCTAGTGGATGTAATGTCTCACATAACAAAGTCTGGTGTAAAAGCTTAGCTAAATTTATCACCACTGTTTTTGCCAAGAGTATTGCCTGTGACATGTGACCTATTGTGAAATTCTTGCATTTCCCAGTGTTTGTGAATTGTGAGTGTGTGGTGTCCTCCATTATAACGCCAACATAGCCCAGTAATTACCACAGAGGGCAATATGTCATGCTGTAGTTGGATCCAGACCCAATTTCCATTTAACTGAGTGGCAAAACCAAACCAAACCAAAAATCCCCTAAAAATCCAACCGCTTAGGCCATCAGTATTTTTTGTGTCTCTTTTAATTACTCATATTTTATTCTTGGAATTTGCAGCCATTAATGCCTGTTTTAAATTTAAGGTATTAGATGAGATCCCAGATCTGTTAAATCTCATGGGAGATGAGATCATGCTCTACTTCAAATGTGAAAATATTTCCTTGAAAAACCCGGAGACAAACCCAGTCCTGCCTGGACTAGGTAGATGAAGGTTGTCTTGCCAGCCTAGACAGAGTCCATCATTTCTGTAGGACAGTCTTTGACCTGTACTGCTCTCTTCAGAAAAGTCCCATCCCCAAATTCCCAAAAGGAAGTGGACAGACCATCAAGCTCCATGTTTAGTCTGGATGATTTTGTCTTTTACAAGCCCAGGATGTAGCTGATTTTCTAGCTGTATCTGGAGTAGTGGATGATGACCTCAGAAAAAACCCAGGGAAGTATCGGAGTCCTGCCATGGGTCAAGACCTGCCTGGTGGAACTGCTCCCACTGACTTCAAAGGCAAAGGAATCCTCTTGCAAAAAGCAGTCATAATTGCAGATACTTCCAATGTTTATAGTTACGCTGTTGGTGTATCTGCTAGAAAAAGAATTAGGTGCATGTTAAATGTGTTAGAGCAGGAAAACATTTTCAATAGTGGTGAGGGAACGGATTTTTCTAATGGAAGAAATGCAGGCATGCTTTTCTTCAGTACAGAGAGAGCTAAAAATAACAAAGTTCAAAGAGCACGCAGTGGGAAAATCACAGATGCTAGCCTGTTATTGATTGTTAGTCTGGATGGTAAATCTGAACACATCTGAGCTTGAAAGGAGAACAGAGCTGTAGGAAGTGCAGTGCATGCAGGACAGCACAGGGACATAAGGTAGCCCCCATCCCAGCCTCAGCACAAAGCTTGGGATGCTCTGTGGACTGTTGCCTTCCTGCTCATGCAGCAGAGGTCTTCACCATGCTGTGGGTGTGCAAGCAGCGTAGGTGATCTTCCTGCCAAATGCTGCTTTGGCCCTGTGCTGGGAGGTTAAATATAATTTAAGTGCTGAACAGACCTTTCTGAGCTGAAAGTGACTCTTACCCACATCGAGCAGGACCTCTCAAAGGGCATTCAAATGTCACTAAAGCGCTGAGTTAAACAAGTAGAGAACTGGTGAGTTACTGGAGAATAGAGAACCTTCTAACTTGCACCCTAGTGCTGCAATTTCTTTTAATTAAGCCTTTTTGCCATTGTCAGTGGAAACTGGGAGAAAAAGAGGTTGAAAAAAATCACAACCAACACACACATTTGCAAAGTGGTGGAGAGTACCATACCCTGAGAAATGCCTGCTCTGCATGGCTCAGGCAAGGAGCCACAGAAATACTGATTCTGAGGGGCTTCCTTATTTTATTAATATCTCAAAAGTCCCTTCAATGCCTTATATTTCCAGGGAACATTTAAGCCAGTGGCATTTCTGTGCACCGCTGGCAGATCAGCACAGACTGCTGATCCAGTAGTACCAGCTGTGCACCTTTCCAGGTTACTGAAGCTATCACAACTCAAATTGTTGCCTTCCCATCTCAGATGGATAAAATGTACTTGTCTACGTGTGTTAAATGGACATCTCAAGCTAAGTTTAGCAACCCTCTTACTTTTCCTGGTCTCATGTTTCTCCCTCTCCTGTAAACACAGCTCTGTGCACAGTGCCAGTGGTGCCTCTGCCAGTTGGCTTGCTGTTAGTCCTGATTCAGTGTTTACTCACTCCTGGGTCAAGCAACATGTTAGGACAGGAAACGTCTGGCTATCATTTACCAGCTCCTCCTGAAGGGCTGCCGTCTTCACTGGGAGCAGCTTCATACTGGAAAGGATGAGGAAGTAACCAGTTACTCTAATATATGTCCTTACAAGAGGATTCAGGCCCTGTCTTAGATCTGTTCAGACCAGGTTTTAATGGCCAGCTCAGGATCTGCTGTCCTTGGGTGGCCCAGGGACCAGCCTTGTGTGGTTCAATGCACACCAGCATGCAAGTTTTCCAGAACTGGAACTGTATGGTTCAGGCTAGGCCTGAAGCCCAGGATTGCCTAAAAGCCCTAATGTGTCATCTTTGCTAGCAGGCCAGTAGACCCCCACTGCAAAGGCACAGCTGTCTCTCCAAGAGATGAGGCTGTCCCTAAGTTTGGAGTTTCTCTGACAGAAGTCTCCTCATGTTCTTTCCAAGTGCAAAGGGTGTTTCTTTGACATTATATTTGACCTCAAATATAAGAACTGGGCTGAAGTAGCGCATGAGTTACCAAGGGTGAAATTACTTGCTGTTGCCGGAAGGTCCATTAAAAGGCTTTCTGCATCTTAATCTCACTTAAGTTACATTTAGGTTAGTTTACATTACACAGTTTCAGTGAAGAGGAGAAGAATGGGTGTACTTTAGGCTTTACCCTCTAAGTTTCTCTTTCTGAAGCATACAAGGTAAAGCTGTGCCTGCCCCTGCTTTGGCACTGCGCTGTCTGCACTAGGTCTACTAGTGAGTGATGAGTGGTAATTTACAATGAGGCTGCTTGGAAGAGACTGACATCCTCCTCCTTTTACTTTTAAATGCTCTAATTGTTTCTTCAGGCTGTTGCTGCTGACTTTCTTGAGTGCTGAGATTAGAGAGCAGCTGGTAGGAGCTGGTACTCCTCCCCTCCTACCAGACTGAAAACTTGCTGGCGGCACAGAGGAAAAAAGGAAGACATTTTTCTGTAAAGAAGGAATAGCAGACAAGTGTGGAGTCTGCTCCTCTGCTCTAGCATGCTGGATCTCCTTGCTGGAGTGTCTCAGCTGTGATCTGTCCACCTGTGAGATTCCTTTCTCAATGGGCACACTGCCATCCTCTGACATTTGACATTTACAGCATCCAAGTGCATCTGTTGCAATTGCTGTATGTCTGGAGTAGATGACAAGGAAACTGGAAATTTGGTTTGGAAATTGGAGCCTCCTCTTGGGGCTACTAAGCAGTAAAATAACTTGGCATTTGAGCAATGGGAGTGCAGTCAGGCTGGTGTAGTAACATGACATGTAAGTGGGCATTGCTCTCCATGGGCTCTGGCCTGTAAGGAATGTATTTTAACTGCATGATTCCCGGGAAGAATTGGTGTGGCCAACAAAATGCTGGTTTGATGCATGGTTGAAGAGTGGGAAGCTACTCTTCTGTGCTAACAGCGACCTACGAATCTTTGGCAAGCCCATCTAATTAAACTCATTGAGGGTGCAGTGACTTGTGGGTGAGAAAACTAAATGAGTCTGTGATTGGTCTAAGTCAAGCAGCTCAGTTTCCTATGGGTATGTACTCTAAGCTCTGGCTGAAGTGTATTCGCAGCCAGAGCCTCTAAGCTCTTATCAGGAATGTGTTCATGTATTACCTTGTTCTTCAGACAGGTAAGCTTTTACACTTTCTGATGTGACCTGCAACCCAGGGAGACATTACTGTTTACTGACCTGTTAACTCTTTGCCAGTCATGGTAATGAGTCTGTAAGCAGAAATAACACTGGCCAAAGAAAGCTATACTAGATTTATACTGGATTTATCCCCCCCGAAATAAAGTTTATGTCTCTGTACTATGCAGTGCAAATCTACCTGAGAGGTGAAAAGGGGTCTTTCATGTTCCTTTAGTTATTACTGAGGCCTTCTCCCTTTTTTTCCCTGCTTTTTTTCCTATTATTTTTTCTGTCAAACTATCCTTTTGCAGCTGAAACAGAGCCTACATTTGGTGTGCACACACCCATCACTGATCCTTTCCTTTCTCCCCTCTACTTGCAGGGCCCCAGGGTTGCTGCCATACGAGACTTTCACAATGGTAGCAGTGAAAATGCTGAAGGAGGAAGCATCTGCAGACATGCAGGCCGACTTTCAGAGGGAGGCAGCCCTCATGGCAGAGTTTGACAACCCAAATATCGTCAAGCTTTTAGGTATCTATCTGAATGAGGCACCCATGTTCTGTGTGACACCTTCAGTACATCTGCTCTGGGGTTGTTTGGGGGTACAGGGGTGGCCATACATGCATGACTGGTACTTAATGCAAACATCAGTGCTGTTCTTTTGCAAGAAAAAAAGCCTCTTGCAAAAGAGGTGAGCGTTTCTATGTGCCACAGCATGTTCTGCTAAATTAGCCACCAGAACATGTGTCAAAATGTAGGTCTGAAGCTGTTGCTTTAACAGCATAATGCACAGTCATAAACCCTCTTTGTCCTGCATTACATGTGCTCTTGACCATCTTGCTGCCTAGTTCTTCTTCCAGTTTTATAATATTGGCACATCTTCTTGCAGGGAAGACACAAGCTTCCTAGAGTGGTGATTTGTTTTGCGAGTTCTTGAGAAAACCCATTCATTTTATGGGTGCCACTTAATATTGTGATGTCTGAACACTCACCAACATTAAAAAATACAAAATGAAAGAGATAAAGAACAAAAGTGAGCCACAAAAATGGTCTCTTCATTTCCTTCCCTTCCCAGGAAGGAAGCCCCAGTTTATAGAGTTTTTTAGCAAGTCTCAATGTTACAACTTGGCTAACAGAATTCTTCTCTGAAGAAAGCTGCTGATCAAATTTTATTTCAGTAAATTTTCAGTTTTTGACTGAAGTAGATGTTGCTAGCCACCTTCACCTGATGAGCCAGCTCTAAGTTGTCGTATGGAGGTCTGATCGATATGAACAGGCAGCTGAGGTTTTAATTTATTTCAATAGGAAGATCTAAAAAATTTGGAAATAGACAAACCCCAGTTTTAGGAAAGCTGGTTTGATACAAGTACTTCGGCTACAGAAGAGAAAAGCAGGAAACGTCCCAAACTCAGATAAACATTCTGTTTATTGTCAACACGTTTTAAATCAGGAAAAGGCAAAGGTACAGGAAGAAACCAGTTTCACATGGGGGTGTGGAGAAAGCAGCCATGTTGTTGAAGACAGATTAGATGATAAAGCTCTCACATACACTCCTTATGCTTGTCAGATCCTGATTTTATCACACTGTGAACAGCTATCTGTTTTTCCCCAAAGATTCAAGCGTTAGGTCATCAACAAGAATTTCAGATTTCACAATAAGTTGGATCACCTATTGCTAAATAATGGTCTCCTAAGAAAGCCAATCACATAGATTTTAAATGTTGGTTTTTGCTGGTTGTCAATTTAATAATAGACATGCAAATACTTTTTCTGTATTACTGTATGCTCAGTAAAACTGCTGGGAGTCAGGTGCTGTGCTGATGCTGGCCCCCAGTAATACTGGTGTAGGACCAAAATTGTGCCCTTTGGTGGGAATAAGTTCTGCATCTATCAGATGTGACCAGTCTCTCCTTTCTGGTGTTTGTTTGCCCTTTGTCTTTCTTTCAGTTTTGAGTATCTGCCATGCCAAAAGTAATTTGTGCAAATCAATTTTTTTTTGCCTAAACTGTTAAAAAAAAAAACAAACCAAAATTTAAAACCCCAGCAGTTGTAGTAGTGGTAGTGGGAGAGTCTTTGCATTTCAAGTATCCCACTGAACCCTTGAATATACACCAGGTGATCACTCTTGAAGTCTTCCTGCATATGCGTAGCCACTACACTCATATCAGTATAAATGCAATAATTACAAATAAAAAAACCCCCCACCCTATAGATGTTACTTCCTGAAAATATGTCCTCCCAGTTGCACCTAGGAAGAGGCTGAACTCCTGTTAATGCCATTTTCAGCAGGATTGGACTTTTAATTAAACATAGCTCCAAAAGCACATGTTTTTTCCTGGGATGTTGAGACAAATTAGGCAACTCCATGATGTTAGCATCTCCCAAAGAACTTTGCATTAGACAACTTGTGAGGGAGATTCAAAACCACAAAGAGATGCAAGCAAAGTTGATAGTATTATTTGCATGTCTCTTCATCCATTCTTGATGGAAGTTTTCCTATTCCACTTCTTGTGGAAGTTTTTGGCTCTGTACAGCGGAACCCACTTTGCTACTGAAATAACCTGCGTGGTGCATCTCTTTTCTTCCAGGTGTGTGTGCTGTTGGGAAACCCATGTGCCTTCTGTTTGAGTACATGGCCTACGGGGATCTCAACGAGTACCTGCGTGACCGTTCACCACGCAACCTCTGCAGCCTTGTGCACGGCAGCCTGGATGCACGGATCCGCCTTCCCAACCCCTTGGCGCTGTGCTGTACCAGCCAGCTCTGCATTGCCAAACAGGTGGCTGCTGGCATGGCCTACCTCTCTGAGCGCAAGTTTGTCCACCGGGATTTGGCTACCAGGAACTGCCTGGTGGGGGAGAACATGGTGGTCAAAATTGCCGATTTTGGTCTCTCAAGGAACATGTACTCAGCTGACTATTACAAAGCCAACGAGAACGATGCCATCCCCATCCGCTGGATGCCCCCCGAGTCCATCTTCTACAACCGCTACACCACCGAATCTGACGTGTGGGCCTATGGGGTGGTGCTGTGGGAGATCTTCTCTTATGGTATGCAGCCCTACTACGGGATGGCTCATGAGGAGGTCATCTACTACGTGAGGGATGGGAACATCCTCTCCTGCCCAGACAATTGTCCCCTGGAGCTCTACAACCTGATGCGCCTCTGCTGGAGCAAGCTGCCTGCTGATCGGCCGGGCTTTGCCAGCATCCACCGCATCTTGGAGCGCATGTATGAGAGGGCCTTGGCCACCCCGTCGGTCTGAGGGGTATGCCTGGGAGGTCCCCCCTGTCCACCACCCATCCAGACTTACTCAGGCTGACACTCAGGCTCGAGGGGTGGCTACACACAAAACCCTGGTTTATGGGAAGGAGAAACAGCTTGTTCCCCTGCCAAGCAAGGACTGTGGACTGCGGCCCCAGTGGTATAACGTATAGTCCCACTTCCCTAAGTGGGACCATATCTCCCAAACGACAGGGCTGACCACTGGTCACCTAGCCCAGACTCCTTGAGTTGGCAAGGGCATATGTTACGCATTTCCAGGAGCACTGAGTTCCCCAGGGGAAGCAAACCAATGTTTCATTGGTGGCACTTCCCTTCCTAATAGATCCCATGTCCTTGTGTGTTTATGCTCTTGGTTTAAACCTTTTCCTTTCCTTCCTCATATGTTGTCAAATACTATTTAAAAAAAAAAGAAAGATTGAAGAATTCAATCTTTTTTGGGGATATTGTTTACTATTTTATTTTCATATACTCATTCACGTTTGTAGAGAAAGGATGCTTCTGAAGCCTTAGGACACTTTCTTATTTCATTTTAATTTCCACATCCTCTTTGACACAAACATAGCATTGACAGAATCAAAACAGGAGTCTGTAGGACTACCAGTGACTGCCTACATCCCCCGTTACAGAGATGAGCCAACCCCTGTCCCGCACAGAGATTTATATTTTCAAAAGTGGGAAGTCCACAGTGAGGCTGACCTGATGTTTGTTAAGATCTCACCCAAAATCTTGCCACAAGCATTGCAGCCCATCTTTCATGCCTTCTCTTATCAACAAAGCCATTTGGTGCCAAGGGAGACATTACTCCCAAAGGCCTGGTCCTGCACATGGCAGGGCTCTGAGCTGTATTGATTTGCCTTTGCCTGCAGTGCTGTCATCATTGCACTGAGAGCAGGGAGAAATGCAGCTTGTCTTGCAGAAACTTGGCAGGTTATGTTACTTATCTCCTTTTCTTATCCTGTCTTTGCCTCCTATTTCTGGTTTTCCTTTCCTGACAACAGGTGCTAACCCCTGTAAGCCCCACTGCAACCTTTGCTGGCCACCTTCCCTTGTGCTGCAGTTTGCAGGCACACAAGTAAGGAAGGTGGGTGCCTGCCATCAGTGGCCTGCAGAAGCAAGCTGGCAATTAGGAGAAGGTGTTCAGCCTCCTAAGTGTTGTGTCAGGAACAGATGAGACTGCCTTGGTTACACAGCCTTCCTCTGCTGTTTATCTATAATGTGAGCTAATCTATGCTACATCCTCTCTCCTCTCCTCTTCTCTCCTCTCCTCNTCCCACATAGCACAAAGAATAAGAGAGTTGCTAAAATAATACATGGGCACTTATTGGCTTTTTCCCCAGCTTGAGGAATGAGTCAATTCATGTTCCCAAAAAAATAGTCTCTCCTCTCCTCTCCTCTCCTCTCCTCTCCTTTTTCCTTTCTTTTTCCTTTCTTTTTTCCTTTCATTTTTTTAAAATAACCATTGTTATGAGTTCATTCTGGTTGTGGCCACAAGAGCACAGTTTAGTGTTCTCACACTGATGGTGTTATTTTCACTTGAAGCAGAGAGTTTACAACTGCTCAAGACATTGGAAAGAAAGAGGACGCTCTGCTTGGGCTGCAAAATATCAAAACCCTGAGAAGTCTTGGCTGTCGGCACAGTGAGCACAGAATGGCTGGTGCCGTCGTACTCATTTAGGAGTCCTGACATTATGCTACTATGACACAACAGTTTGGATGTTGAAAAAACCCACCCTGAGAATCCTAAAGACCTTAATTTTAATAAAATAATTATTGGAGATCCTTACCTAGCCTCTCTTATGGCATTATAAGCACCTCACAGTCCTCAGGATTAAATTCTGTCAGGCTTTGTCATCTACCTGGTGGGGGTGAGGAGGTGGGTCTGGAGGGATGGGGGTGAGCTGGTGCCTGCAGCCCCTGCTGAGCTGAGCCATAGTGCTCAGTCCAGCACCAGAGCCATCTCTGTAACAGAGGGTGCAAGTTCAGCAGCTTGTGGCAGCGGGGTTTTGTCACCCTCTTTAGAGAGGGCAGGGACAGACCTTGTATGTGGGTAGTGATGTGGGTCCAGGTACCTAGCACATCCTCCTAATTTGGAAAGTATTTTATACCAAGCAAAAGATGCAAAAATGGGTGTAAAACCTGCACAGCCATTTACACTCCAAAGGACAGTCTGCCTTTCTGCCTTCTGGGATTCCGGAGCTGGCTTCAGTCACTCATCCCCCGCTTCCCCCAGCCAGATTGCTTCCAAACCATGATCATGGTTTTCTTCTTGTTTTAATGTGGGATGTAATGCTGCAGACTGTGAAGTCTCCCTCATTTTCCTTGTGAAAGAGGTACTCCCACAATCACAGAGTAGTTGTGCTTCTTGTTGTACTTTCCTTGACCAAATCATTCTCTCAGTGACCCCATGTTCAGGTCAACCTAGGCCTGCTGTTATAAAAGAGTAGATTTGGTTTCCCTTGTCCAGCATTCCAGTCTTTGCATGCACTGAAATGTGGGGTAGTGAGAGACTGCAGGTAGGGATGGAAAATGCTTCCCGAGCTGTAAGAGGAAGAAAACATCTCAGGATTGCCTCACAGAGAAGCCCTCTGCAGCGTGCTCTCCAAGGATGATAATCACTTCTGTGTTGCCATCCAGCAGGAAGGCTTAGGAAGGTGATGCCCTTTGGGGATGAAATGGTTGACAGACCTTCTGTTGCCTTGGAATGTGGCTGGATTTTACCCTGAGAGTTTCCTCCTGTTGTACACTTTTCAGCTTGCTAAAAGCTGGAATTTGAATTTCTTTCACGATTCTCCTTCTTCCACAGCTTGCTTTTCTCCTCCTTTTGTTTGAGATTTCTGCTTTCTTCAGTGTATGTTAACAGCGAGCTCTAGAGACTTCTTGACTTTTCTATGTAACTATCACTAACTCAGATTATTTCAAATGGGTGTAAACACAGTGATCGTGGGAGAGTAGAAGAGAAAACGAAATTTCTGACTCAAAAATTTGCTTGGAAACAAAAACGTTTCGCAGCCTTTAGTTTGGATTTGTAATTCATGCAGATAAAGAAGATGAACTGAAAATAACATTTGTGTTGCTTTGGTTCCCATTCCCACTAATGGCAGAGGGACCCTTGTAGTCATTGGCAGAGGATGAGAACCATGAGGAGAAGGGGATTTGCAGCACGTTTATGTACCTTATGACTTCCTCTGCGAATGCCCTGCCCAGAGCATTTGCAGCACATCATCCACAGCTTTATCCTGGAGAACGTCGTGCGACAATCTGTCCAACCAAACAGCACAGAAACCCTCCCAAATGTTCCTGGAACTCTGTTCAACGGTTGCATTTAAAATGCATGTGAAAATCAGAAATTCTGTAATTGATTGGGTACTGCCTGCAACACCATCAAAAGGGGTTCAGAGGAATTGCTTCTCAAACACAGTGTGGACTAATCTCAACTGTCCAGTCTCATTTCTCCAAGGATATGTAATAAGTGTTATTCTGTGATGTTTTTGTTACACGTTTCACAAGTGATGGCTTTGATAGACATCCTCTTCAGAGATGTACATTTCTCTTTATTGCAACCTGTGTAACTGATGTGTGCAATATTTTATAAAATAAAGAAACACTGGAAAAGGATAATACTCATTCTGATCTCTCTGTTCTCTTCCTCCTCCAGCACTAGGTTTGTTTCTGAAAGTGGTTGCACTTAATTATATTAAACCAGCTTTGTAACAGCTTTAATATCACAATTGTTATGCTGTAGGCAACTGCAGTTCTAAATCAGCCTAGTATGTATGCTCAATGACGTGTGTTTTGATGGGTGCTAGAGGGACACTTTAACAGACTGTGGACTGAGCAGGGACTTCAAACAACCCGGTCAGAGCAGGAGGGTGCATATGGGTCCTGTCCTGACACTAGTGATGCTAGGAGAGAAAGGAGAATGTTTTTACAGCAGCATAGGTTGGAGACCCTCAACCACTTTCACAATGTGAAAGAAGTCTCATGTAGGTGGGAATGACATATGCCTCCTTCACAGTTTCTCCTGGCATATGTACATGGATTTGGATCTCACACCCAGATGTGCTGAGAACTAAAGTGTACTATAAAATCAAAAGGGGGTGGAGTTTGCTGTCTGTAGAACACAGCCAAGAAATGTTTGTCACTGATGGGTTTATCTAAGAAGTCATAGCTCCTTTTTCGGAATCACACTATCATAGAATCTCCTGAGCTGGAAGGGACCCATAAGGATCATCAAGTCCAACTCCTGGCTCCACACAGGGCCAGCCAAGTCAGAGCATGGGACTGAGTGCATAGTCCAGACACTTCTGGAACTCAGTCAAGTTCCATGTTGTAACCCCTTCCCTGGGGAGCCTGTTCCAGTGCCCAACCACCCTCTCAGTAAAGAACCTCTTCCTAACATCCAAACTAAACCTCCCCTGTCACAGCTTCAGGCTGTTGCCACAGGTGCTATCACTGGTCACCAAAGAGAGGAGATGGGCACCTGCCCCTTTGCTCCCCCTCATCAGAAAGCCACAGACCGTGATGAGGTCTCCCCTCAGCCTCCTCTTCTCCAAGCTGAACAAACTGAGGGACTTCAGCTGCATAAAACTTCCCCTACAGACCCTTCACCAACCTTGTTGCCCTCCTCTGGACACTCTCCAATAGTTTCATGTCTCTCTTGTACTGTGGTGCCCAAAACTGCACCCAGTACTTGAGGTGAGGCTGCAACAACGCAGTGTAGAGCAGCACAACCGCCCCCCCTGAACCTATTGGCAATGCCATGCTTGATGCACCCCAGGGTACGGGCCCTCCGGGCCCTCCTGGGCATGATGCTTGGACATGAACTCATTCAGTAACTCCATGGGAATTTTAACTGCTTTAAAATTAATTGAAAATATTTTACAATCAGAACTGGGGAGTAAAACAAAACTTCCTGACCACAAACTGCTTTTCATATTTTGTAAAGGAATTGCAGGCTGCCAGTGGTTCTCAAATGCAGGACCAGGATATTTTTCTTATTAGCAAGAAGGAAAAAACGGGGGGAAACAAAAAAATCCTGTCACTTTATCAACTGCCCAAAGTCACAGAACCTGCTGTAATAATGTCATGGATGTTTTTCAAGTTTCTCAACCTTTGGAGAGAAAATACAAACTCCCTTACGGGAAATCTTTAGAAAGCCACTTTATAATCCTTGCTATGTGTAGCTAAAAGCATTCCCTAGAGACAGCTGTCCATGCTAGAAGTTCAGTGGTCAGCTATAACTGTATGAGGGGTAGTATCTGAGCACTTCAGACCTGCCCTTAAAGACAGTAACTGCAGTTTTCTTCAGTGCAGGCAGTGGTAGCCTGAAGTGAAGGTTGTACTTTATACTGCTTACATACTTCTGTGCAAAGGCAGAGATGGTGTCCTCTGGTGTCCTGCAAATTCAGCAAGAGTTTCATCAGCAACTAATAGACCGGATGTTTTATGAGAGATATGGACTCTTACGCAATCAATTCATTAATTCATCATTAAAGAAATGTTTTTCTCTGTCTGCTGGGATGCTTTAAATGTCATGCCATTTATAGGCTGATATGTTTACTTTGACTCTGAGATAACCACACCGCACATTTCTACCAGGCATGAGTGAACACGTTGAGGCACTTGTGTGTTTACCTGCCCTCCCCCATGGCTCTTATGGTAAAAAGAGATGTTACAGTTCAGGAGTTTATATAGGTGAGCAAACTTTCATGTAAACAAACAACTTAATGGAAGAGGGGATCTGTGCAGAATCGAGGAGCGCTGGATGAATGAATGGGGGTTATTCATTCTCCTGGATGGTGAGCTCATGCTGTGCTAAATTTAACTTCTTATTTAAAGCGGTGCTAGCTTCGCAGCAGTGACATTGGAGAACAGACGGGCTTTGGTTACAGTGAAGATGGGGAACTTCCCGTGGCTGTCTGGGAGCAGGCGGGATGACACAGGATCTCTGCATGGCCAGGGCAGCAGGGAACGGGGCATTCTTCGCCCGAGGAACATGCCATTTCCCGAGGGGTGCAATGCCAGGCACACTTGCTCACACGATGGATTCCCTTGCATTTGACGGGAATTTACTTCCAGTGTCTTTGCTGCCACTCCTCTTTTTCCAGAGGACAGTGAGCCGTCCTGGTGCTCCAACACCATGAACTGCCCACACATTGTGCTCTTCTCATGGAGAGCAGTAGGTTGGCCCTGCTCCCCTCTTCCCTCTCTTCCTCCCAGTGTTGACTGCAGGGTTTGGGTAGGTGCTCATCAGCGGAGCGAGGCAGCACATACCCAGACAAGGTGCATGTTTCCATGGATCCTATGGTGACAAAGGGATGTTTGCTGCGTGACCCCTGCTCAGATGGGCACTACCTCTGCCCCAGGTGGATACCTGGTTTGTGATAGGGCTGCAAGTATCTGTGGGGCTGGGAAGCTGAGTCTAGTTTAGAAAGAGCTCCTGGCGAGGACTTGACGAAATGTTCAGATCAAAACCTCCAGCAATGTGAAGCCACTTGCATTTGGATGTCATTACTCGCCCCAGGGATTGCTAAGAGGATCCATGAGCTGCTTGGCTGCTGCTCGGCTTCATTTCAAGAGAAACTGGCCTGATTTATAGCTTGGTGTCAGTAACACATCACAGTCCAACAGTCGTGGACTGGCAGGGGGACAAACAAGATGACTTGGTATCAGTATTTCTCGCATGTGAGATCTTAAGTCAATAGCAAAGCATGCTAATAATCTGTCCTCTCAATAGTCTAGGATGTCAAAAATTGTGAAATGCTGGCTGGGTACCTGGTGGCACCTGTCTAGACAAAACAATAAAGTCTTTGGCCAGTCTTTTACTGCGTAACACACCACTTGCTGACATGACACTATGATCCTTACATACTGTCTTTAACAGGGTTGCAATCTCTTTTGCAAAGGAGGGGCACAATTTCCACGAGTGTGCAGGGTAGCAGAGTATTGGATTTGGCTTGCATGAGATAAATCCTGTCAATGAAAGGGACACACTGCCTATTTGGAAACATACCCTGACTCAGCAAGACTTGCACAAATATTTTTCTTGGACAGCTACCATACAGTCAAGTAGCTGCTACTACACATTTGCCCTTTTATGCCACTCCAGACAAAGGATTATCTGTTAGCAGAAGATTTTAAAAATAACTTGAGATAAAATGTTAGATTAAAATATTACACATGAGATAAAACTCTCTCTGTCTATGGTAATAAATATGTGTGGTTCATCTTTTTGGGACTCCGAGATCCTCTTTAGCTTCACTGACAATCCTTCCAACTCTATGCGGAGGTTAGTGGGGCTGATAATTATTCACTGCTTCTCCCAACTCAGGAATGAGGGGGCCTCCAATGAACTTAAAAAGAACGAAAACAATCTTATACAGGGCACAATTACTTGCACAGGAGACCGCAGATGCCAGAACTATGAACACATTGAAAGAAAAAAGAGAGATTGCACAAATTCATACAGGGGAGGCCTGCCAATTTTCACTAAATTTGATGGCTTCAATGCCTGACAGGCCTGTTTTCCAGAAGCTTTTAGAGGAACACAGGACAAAAAACTTACTTTATGGATGCAGGTGTGACCTGATCTGGTGCTTTTCTAAAAATACCTGCTGGCAACTGTTGGAGTCAGGATACCAAATGTCTGACCTTCTGATGCCTGATTTACTACATCTATTGTGAGATTCATCTGCAGAACAGCCTGTTTGTAAAATCTGGGCTCAGATCACAGATTTCTCCTGCCTAAAAGTTATTTGATTCATCTGATCTTGACATAAGGCATGCAACCGGACAAAAAAAAAGTTCACTTTCTGTTTTCCTATGCAGTATTTTAGTGTCTCTTGGATAATGCTATAATGTCTGCCAAACCAGCACCAGAGCACCCTTCGCTGAACAGATCTGCAGGGCCAAGGGTGGTCAGCTCTTCCTGGTGTAATTCAAAGTGTTGCTACCAACTGACTTGTGTCAATGGCTTTTGAAGCCTTCACCATGGTTCCAACTGGTGAAGATACAACAGAGCTAAAACCCAGAAAGAAATATCTGGGAGGTATAATGAAAATTAAGCTAGAAGCTGAGCAAGGAGCCAAGCTCATCTGCAGGGGCAACTGCTAGAGGCCAGGGCTGAAGCCCCATAGCTGGCCTGTATCGTACCTGCACTGCGGCAGGGGACTCTGACCCCGTAACCTCATTGTGCTGGCTGGGAGAGCACACAGCCTCTCAGGAAAGCATGCATTTGGAGCTCTTGCCTCTGAGCCAGCCACAGGGAAACATGTGCTGAAAGCTGAATGCACGCCCCGCCGCGTCCTGGAGTCTGGTTGTGTCCCTAAGGCTACCCCTGCACTGAACCGGCTTGGTGTGCTGGCATTGCAGGGTCAGGTAATTTTCTTCCCACGGATCTGGCAGTGCCATGACTTGTAAAACACCGACACGGCGTCACCAGTGGCGTTTCTTAGCAAGTGCTCGTTCCGCGCGGTCACTACCAGCTATCATCCCCTTGCTTCAGATGGTTGCGGCCAGCCACGATGCTTTTGGTTCCAAACCCCCAAACTGTCGACCTAAGCAGCTGGCTGCCTCATCTCCCCTGGGCAGGCCTTTTTCCAAGGAAGTCCATGATTCATTCACAGATGGCTCCCTGGATCAGCAAGCAGCTCCACCCACAGCGAAGAAAACCAGCAATCCCAGTGCTCACTCCCCCTGGTTAGGTTGTGGACCCCAGCACTGGCACCAATCACCCCATATTTCCAGAGGCTTCTTCCCATTTGTTTTGGGGTCAATGCTGGGCTGAGTGGTAGGAAGGAGAGTGGCTTGTGAGCACGCTGTTTTCATGGTGAAAGCATTCTTCTGCAAATCCACCATGCAGAGACACTGAGATACTGCAGGACGGTATCTGCGAGGCACCCCAGGATGGGTGTGACTCCTTTTGGGATGGCTTTTCTGTCCCCCTGAGGAACGTGATTTGTCCTGGACGAGCAGCAGCAAGTGTGTTGATGCTGTTACCAAGTAACAGGCGTGGTGGGATACAGCAGGGATCATTTCCTGATCTGCTCCTTTTCCTGGGGAATGAAAAGTGGAGCACAAGTATGAGACTTGGTCCTTCAGCCTTCCTCTGCATAATCAGTGCCTCTTATTGGCCCTCAAAGCCAAACTTCCCTTGATTTTGTTGCCAGCAGGAGAATTTGGCTTGCTCAGAGCATGCTTGAAAATGCCACCCTCGGTATTGATGGTAAGGTTTTCATAATGACAGTGGTTATGCAAGGCAAAATTTGTAACATCTATGCTAATGTGACTCAGGACAGTTCTGATCCTGTAACTGAGCTTTTTGAGTTACTGCATCTTCGTGCTGGACTTTTATATAAGTGACCTGTACCTGACCTCCCGGGCAGCTTCCCACATGTAACTGGAGATCTCCTGGTGACAAATTTATGGTCAGATCCAAACAGTTTGGCAAATCCTAGATACAGTAATTTCTGGCAAGCTGGGAATCCAAATAACCCATGCTGTCCCTGCAACGTTTCCCTGGGGTAGGCAAGGTTTTGGTGGCAGACAGACAAGGAAAATTTCCCCTTTCCCTCTGTCCTTTTTCTCCTTGACTCAAATGTACTTTCATAATGAATAACCTCTTGGCACTCACTGCCTGGATGAATTAATAGGACACAGAGGAATCTGGGGAAGTGCTCTCCTTATCTCTTCTTTAAAGTATGGCTTGATATGGTCAAAATGCTGCCCGCTGCCACCTGGACCAGAGCAAATGCACGTTGTGAGGCTCCCAAGTCAAAATGCCAGGAGGGCGTCAGATATCCCGTACCTCCCTGACTCTTGAGACACAGCATTCCTGACTGCAGCAGAAGGAAAGCAAGTGGGAAAAGCAAGATCTAAACCACCTTGCTAGGTCAGGTGGTTGTCTCCTAAACCTGCAGTGGTGGAACGGAGAAGTTGTAACAGAATCACAGAATCACTAGGTTGGAAAAGACCTTTAATATCATAGAGTCCAACTGCTCCTGTCCTTTACTAAACCATATCCCTAAGTACCTCATCTATCCGTCTTGTAAACACATCCAGGGATGGTGACTCAACCCCCTCCCTGGGGAGCCTATTCCAGGCCCTGACACCTCTTTCAGTGAAGAATTTTTTCCTAACACCTAGCCTCACCCTACCCTGGCACAGCTTTGTGCCATTTCCCCATGTCCTACCACCTGTTGCTTGGCAGATGAGATGATGAGCCTGTAATCCAGGCTCTCATCAGGCAAACTGTCAGCCAGGAGTTAAATGAAGGCCAGGCCTGGGACATGCCAGCCCTGTGGGACACCCAGCAGACAAAGGGTGCTGGGGCCATGGAGATGCTTTGCCCTAGCACAACTCCAGCCTGAATGAACAAGCAAATGGGTGGCCTTAGGGCCATGGTGAGTCGCCCAGCAATGTTCATCGAAGCATGGATTTGTCTAAAAACGATTTTTCCTAATTCTGTCTAAACAGAAGCATCAAACATCCACCCACATACTTTCCATACATAATGGAAATTTTGCAAGACCCACCACAGCTAGCTCATTATCTGAGGCTCATACAAAGCGTGATAGTCTGCTGGTAAGTGAAGAGAAACTCTCTGCTGGTCTTGTGAATGGGTTGGGATCAAGCTAGTAATTAATCCCTGTTGTGTACTTTGTGTGAGCTGCAGAGAGAGCTACTCCTGCGGCGCCAATAGGTGCGAACACTTATCAGTGCTTGCCATAGGGGTGTGTGTGGATTATCCCTTTCTGAGCACAAAAGTTCAGTGTTTGACATGGAGACATGCCCGTAAACATCTGACTAGGAACCAGGAGCCTGTTGCCAAACAAACAAGATAGCTCTCTGAAACATGCTCAGCCATGTTCTTCATGCTGCTCCTGCTCCCTCCCCCTCCCCTCCTCTGCCAGTCTTGGGTAAAATACAAACAAAGTGAGGGTACATGTCATTAAAACTATCTGTTATACATAACATAATGGTGTCTGACCCAGCTTGCATCCAAGTCAGTTGAACAGTTCCCACTGACCTTACTTGGGAGACAGCTACAACCCACAGCAACATGTAGTGAAGTTAAAACACAAGCCAAATCATCCAGAGAGCAACAAGGACTGCCATGATGGCTGGTTTTCCTTAGTGGTGGCATCCTTGAGGATGCAAGACAATAAATGTGCCTGAACATTTCTGGGACAAGTTATTTCAAAAGAAAAAGGCCCTTTCACAGGCTTTTTCCAGGAATGAACCAACTTCTTCCAGAGAGTTACTATACTAAATCACTTAGAGTGTGTACTAAAACACTGGGAAACTCCCTTGGAGGCAGAAGGTGAGGATCTCTGCTACTTCATTTCATTCCTACGTATATCACTTTACTGGGTGTTGGCATTGGCTGTCCCCTGTCTTTCTCTGATAAAGGAGTGAGAAATTTCTGAAGGTGTCCTGGGGCACAAAGCATTGCTGTTTGATGGATAGTGGGAAAAGTTAATACTGCTGAAGACTTGGAAGAGGTTTGGACCACACAGGTTGCATCATCACTAACAGACAGCACTCCTGGCTGGACACCTTTGTGCTATCAACTCATCCACTCTCATACTGATTGCCCAAAATTTTAAAAATCCTGATTAATGGAGACCTTCTCCCCTCTCCTCCCTTCAGGTCCTGAGAAAACAACGCAGCGACTCACATGATTCAATGCCTCTTTGAGCCAGGCTGCTTTGCCCTCCTCTCTCCTCTCATTGCGACAGCAACCTGAGGGCAAGATAAGGCAAAGCCCTTATGCTCAGGAACACTGTGGAGGCTGAAGCATGAGTAGTCGTTAGCTCTTGGCTGCATGTAAAGCTACAGGTTCCATCTGTATCAGCTGGAAGCACAGAAAGTTGGAAACTCACAGAAGGTGAAAAAAAAAGCAAGTAGAAAAACCACCTGTGGCCCTCAACGTGGGATTAGGAAATGCCCAAAAGAAGTAAGTTTATCCTCAAAAAAAGGAAAAGAAAAAAAAAATCTAAGGAAGAGGGGCCATAACTGGCTTGTGCAGTAATGTGAGCAGGGGGCCATGCAGGAGACAGGCCCACAGTGAAAAGACTAAAGGGCTGGGAAAATGGCAACAGGTTTTTGAGGTTGGATGTTTTTGTAGGAGTGTGTGTGTGCCTGTTCTCTAGGCGATGCCGGTCTGCCAAAATATGATGCACACTCAAGTCATTGCCATGGACTATGCTGCCACAAGGGAAAAGGCAGCACGGCGTATTTTTCTGGAAGAAGAATGAAATCAGAGGAGCCAGAAAAGCAAAAGTGATCAGGTAGAAGCTGTCTGAAGGTCATTCATGGGTTCCTCTTGTAGACCCTGCAAGGGAAACAATACTGACACTCAGCTAGCCAACGATGCTTCCAGGAGGGGAACAGTAAAGGCTTAACAGCTTTCATTTCATGCTCTGTGTCTGGACCACAGCTTGCTTTGCCAGCACATTTTGTGTGTCTATGTGTGTACTAGCAAGCTTGAAGCAATGTCTGCCAACTAAAGAAGGCTCAGGCCACATGCAGCATCTCAGGGCTCTCAGAAATAACAACCATTGCTCTTCAGAGCAGGGAATTAGCTCATAAATATTTACAAGACCGTCAGTTACTGGGATGCAGAGCTGTTAGGAAGACAGTTGAGTTCAAAATATGGGAGGTGGGGGTTCAGCATGCCTGACTAATCATGTCTGGTAATTGCCCAGCAAAATCATTTAGGAGCACAAGGAAAGCAGTTTCCCTCCCTGTGCTTCACAAATAAAGCATCAGTGTACATTGGAGGGAGGCTGCAAAATCCAGCATTACTCGAAACGCAGCCCTTGAGACTGCATTTTCAATCCGTATTTAAGCATCCCTCTTTTTCAGAGAGGCTACACAACTTCTCCCCACACCCCCATGTGCTGTAGGAATTCAAGCCTGAATACATCCATCTGATCACCACCCAGAGTCCCAGGTCAAGTGGCCCCAGTGCCTCTCTCTGTCAAGGGGAGAGACTCAAAGATCACCCTGCTGTCTTGACTTGCTATTCTGCTTCCTAAGGAGACATGGCCATGATGAGCA
The DNA here is from genome assembly GCA_013400835.1 of Zapornia atra. Lineage (NCBI taxonomy): Eukaryota > Metazoa > Chordata > Aves > Gruiformes > Rallidae > Zapornia > Zapornia atra. The sequence continues at coordinate 50,191 of VZTU01019467.1, read as the reverse complement.
CCTTTTGCACAAACACTCCTCTTGCCCTCCTCTTTGTAGGGTCATCCAGGGACATAATGACAAGGCACTTGTTTCTCTAGGTGAGGGCTTGCTCCTAATCTCCCTTTGAGCTCTTGGTGTCTGGGCCACATCTGCAAGCACTACGTCAAGCCTCTGAAGGTTCTGCTGGCCTTTGCAAGACCAGAAATTAACTGCTGCAAGCTGGATGCCATCCCTGTCTGAAGGAGCCAACTTGCACACTTGTAGGACAACCTGTTGGAAAAAGTAATGCATACCTCAAAATTAAAGTGGATTTTTTAAAGAAATCACCAATTTGGTTTAGTAGAATTTGAGGGTTAAAAATGATGAAGGTTCTTTATTTGATTTTTATATTTGTTAAGTGACCATACATTAGATCTCAGGGTTCAGCACAGTGTTTTGACTGAAAAAATAGTACTTCACATCAGTAATCCAAGGGATATGAAGGAAAAGCCACAGTGCTTAGGTGAGAGACTCTAGCATAGGAGTAAATAAGATGGTTGACATGGTAGCTCATTTTCCCTGGTACAGTCCATGAGACACCAGTAGAAACCAAAGGTCAGGGAGTATGGGCTGGACTGGTCATCAGGAAGCTCAGCAACAGGGATCAAGAGTGACTTGGAGCTCCTGGTTTGGTCAGAAGTCCACAGCATTGTCAGATGTGAAAAAGCCTGAGGCCCATGGGTAACACACAGAGCTAAAGTCCACCACTTCTGCTTCTGTCCTAACGCAGCCCTTGGGCCAACATGAGGGATTGCCTTAGGCCTTGTTCTTACTGACCTGGGGCACCATCCCTTATGCAGTGCTCCAGATAAAACTCCAGAGCACACAAGGCTCTATTCACATAGATTTAATTGTGGGATGAGGTCTTGAAGGTAAGATTTCTTGGGGAGAGGCTGCTTCTGTGTGTTTTTCCATCAGTCAGCTTAATGGAGCTGTGATCCCAGTCAGGTGTGGGCATGAAAGCCATGCAACAATGGCATTGACTTTGTAGAGTAACTACACATCTTAAACCGTGGCTCCTGTTCAAGAACTGGTTTGGACTTCTGCATGTTTTTGGATCTATGTAGAAAGACTCTCAAATTTAACTTTTTTTGCTGGTTTGTTTGTCTCTCAGCTGTGGCCTACATTAAAACGTGGGAATAGAAGCTGTTCTGCTAAGATTCCTTGTGGCTCTTTCAAGGGACAGAAGCTCACATTGTAAGTGACGTCTTAAGGTGTGCTGGGAACAAAAGAACCCTGCCATCAGAGGCAGTATGCTTAATACATACTGTCACACTGACCCTGAGAATTCTTCACCATGCTTCTTCTCCCTGTCCTGTTTTGAGTGAAGAGTGACACACACACTTGTTGCACTGGAGATAACATGAGAGAGACTGATGTCCAGCTAAATGATGAGATGAGATGAGATGAGATGAGATGAGATGAGATGAGATGAGATGAGATGAGATGAGATGAGATGCCCAGTGTCTCCAGAGTATCTGATGCAACAAGAACAGAGGGAGCTGGTACATGAGATTTTTGCCAAAGTTGCCAGTGAGGTACTGGATCCTGCCCATGTTGTTCACCCCATTGGAACTCACAAAAAGCCTGATAGTGGCAGCTCTGCTGTCCTACCAGAAGCTGCAGAGGTGAGCATCTGCAGGACCAAGTGCTAACACAGCTGGAACGGTGGCATGCAGTTCCCTATCTCCCATGCATCCCTTCAGCTTGAATGTGACTGCTGAGGGCATGTCATCCCCTTGCTTCTCCACTGAAATCTCCCTTTCAGAAGCTGTGTGCACACTCTGCTTGCTCTGATATGGTGGTAAATTATAGAAACTGCTAATGACTTTGTTCTTTGGGAGACCAGGAGTCTACAGAAGGAAAATGAAGGATGCTGAATGATGGGACAGACTGCAGCACAGCTCTTGATTTACCTCATGCTCTAAAATAGTGCTTTGGCTTTTGGCTAGGATAAAGTTAATTTTCAGAGGAGGACAGGATGGGACCCAAACTAGCCAAAGGGGCGTGATGTCATGCTCAGCACATAAAGGGAGCTGGCTGGGGAGGATCAGCTGTTTGGAGATGGGCTGGGTGTCCAGCCAGGTGAGCAAATTTCATTGTGTATCATCTGCTTTGTATATTCCAAGCATTGTCCTTGGACTGTGCTGTCCCAGTGAGCCAGCCTTATCCCAACCCATGAGTTCCAACTTTCTCATTCTGTTCTCCTCCCCGTCCCTCCAGGGGAAGGAAGGGTGAGCATGTGGTGCTCAGCTGCTGGTTGGGGTTAAACCATGACAAATCTGAATGTTTGGGGACTAATGAACTAGGCATTAGATGGCTGGTTTTGGAGACACATATAAAAGAAGAAAAAACCACTGGAAGATAATTAAGTAATGATAAATAGCTGGGAACACTTTACAAAAATCAAACACCCAGTATGCAAGGACTCACTAGAGATCTAGTTTTTCTTTGCAGGTGGAGAGAAGAGATATACCATCATTTTTGGTGGAAGCTCAGTCTTCTGAAGAGTGGAAAAGCAGATCTCTTCCCGGTGTCCTCTGCATTTGCAATGCTCTTTCAGAGGCTGAGAAAGCTAAACTAGATGCATGGTGGATAAAACCAGACGTATGAGAAAAATTCTGGGGAGTGAATGCAGCCTTTCTTATTTTGCAAAACTAAGAAGTATCTGTAGGCAAGATACAGACTTTCTTGATGAGGTGCAGCCCAATTTCACTGCTGTGTCAGGACCTGTGAAAAATAATCAGGGCAAACCTAGATTTATCAAAGGGCTCTGGGACCAGGGGCTTTTGAAATGCATGCCTGTGATTATCTGAATCACATGTAAATAACAGGGCTTTTCTGAAAGGGAGAAAGAACTGGGTAACTCAAAGACTTAACCTGACCTTTGCATTATACTTCAAAATATCACCTTTTCCTTTATTGCTGGCCTCAATTCTACTGCCCTTCTCTACTCAGCAAAACATAGAAGCATGTGTTTAATTGCAGCCATGTGCTATAGATGCTTTGCTGTAGCAGTACAGAGCCTTAACTCTCCGGCTAAAGCTGACCTTCAGGGACTGATGGGACACCCCTGCAGGGCTTTCCCCACTGGCTTTTGCAGAGCTTGGGATTCACTCCAGTGCCCCATGGGAATTGCTCAGCATGTGAAAGGTCAAGGTCTTCTCTTTAATAGAAAACAGGAGCTGAAGGATGGCTGGCTGCCCATCTGGTTCTTGAGCACTCCCAGGAAGCTTTTGTGCAGCCTTTGGCACGTGTCTGCTTTTCCTGCAGCCAAGGAGTAGGACAGTAAGTCTGATGGCAAGATATGTCCCAACTTGATAAATCGTTCCCTGCCCGCTCTCTGGAGGAGGAATGCCTGCTCTGTGATGAATTTAAAACTTTTGCAGGACACAGCAAGTGTCGGGAGCTGCCATATATATTTTATATCAGGCTGTATTTGTACCAGGTTAGTTTTATTAAAGGAGTTAAGAATGACAAGGTAGAAGTAAAAGTCTGTAGAGAACAATCTGATGTCACTCAAGCCTTACTCCTTCTTTCTGCATCAGTAACTTGCACTTATTTCCCAAAGGAGCATAAACCCCAGAAAATAACTGGTCTTCAGCTGGAGCTTTCCCCCTCATCTACAGAGTATAGAGGTGCTGCAGGATTTAAGAAATTTGATATCCGAAGGTCTGTCCTGTCTTTCTGGAACATGTGTCCACCACAGGTCATCACCTGCGTGTGTCTAAATTATACAGCACCCTGCTTTATCAGCAGGCAAAAACTCTGGACGATACATACCCCCAGCCCAACCTTTCAGTCACAGGTACCTGGTCAAGTTCTTCCCAACTCTTTTTTTTTTTTAATTGAAGATGACATAGAAATTTCCAACTCAGCCTCTGCTACAGGTTGGAGAGAAACTCTCACCTAAAACCAGAGGTGAGATCTTCCTGCAATATTCACTGCAAACAAGAAATGCCTCTCATGGCCCAAGCCATAAAGCACTGGATTTCCTGCAGGCATCACCTGGAGAAGCACAAGACCTTGCAATCCTTGCTCAGCAGGTCCTGTATGTGGCCAAGTGGTGGCTGTGATGTAAGAGGAGGGTCACAGCCTTTGAGACAGGACATGTCTCGAACAATGGGAACAATGTCTTTTGTGAAGAGGAAGCACATCTCCTGGAGGGGAACATGTATTGTGTTTCGCACCACTGAAGATGGAAGCTGTTACAAAGGTTTGGCTGACGAGTTGCTCGTATTTGCAGCCCTAGACACCCTCCATTCCTCCCTCAGCTCTGTAGCCGCTGGCCAAGGGAGTCTTGTGAATAAACAATTAAACAATACTGTTGAGAGGGGGGGAGAGAATTTTCCAGGAGTTCTGTAAAACATTGTGGTCAGCTGAAAACAAAACAAGGCCCGATCCCTGGCAGGAGATGTTCAGGACGTTGGAGGATTGAGCCTGGGCTGAGCCAAGATAAATCCCAAGGAGCAACAATAAGTCAGCAACCTTCATGCTAAACAAGAGTTTCCTTTAGTTTATCCACTTCTGTGGTGTTACTGCTTTGGTGTCCAGGTCCTGAAGAAAACATTTGCTCAGACACCAGAGCTTGAAAAAGAGTCTTCAAAAGTAACAGGACACCCCTTCACCTCTCACAGTGTTCAGGACCACACACTACTGCAAGCTGTGGGCATACCTCCAAAGAGAGGAGAGGAAAGCTTCAATGATGTTGTTAACCCCAAATTTAAAAGCTTTTCTGCTATTACCTTAAGAAAATAGTAATAAACGCACTATCTGCAAACTGCAGAGTGAGGTTGCCCCAAGCCAGTTCTTTAGGAGAACCCTTCCTGCTGCTCCGTAACAAACCCCAGCAATGCAAAGGCAAAGATAGCCCATCTGAAAACAAGTCTGCAACGGTATGAGTTGGGTCAGGTTCTTTTATGCAACACTACAGACTACCAGGGAGATGCCACTAATGCAGGACAGTGCAGTGAACTCAGTTTTTAAGCACAGATCGGGGTTTTCAAGGCAGCTTGAAAAACCTGGCTACCTAGCTAGCTCTCCGCAGACTACACATGATTGGAGCGAGCGGGCATTACTTGGGCTCACAGAGTAGGTGGAAAAGTAACCCAAAGTGACCTCTCCACCTGGTTTAAAAGAAGTTAGTTTGATTTCAGATTGCAAATTCAGCAAATTCTGATGTTTAAGTCTAAAAGCCTGCATTCCAGATATTAGCGGGGTAGATCCCAGCATTTCTCCAAGTCCAAACATGATCTCTGAACCTACCTGTGGCTGATAAGAAAACGGGGGAAAAATACTAGAATACCTGGAGGAGGGACAGCCAGCAGGAAAAAGTGCCCTGAAGGTACAGTTTTTAAATATTCATAGCTTTTATTGCAATCATGTGACTTGTGGATGTTTGAGTCTAGAGTTACTGCTAATCCTTCATATCGAAGCAACGCATTCAATCCCTGGTCTTTCAAAAATATTGTGTGCAACAGGCATGGTCTTTGCTGCTGGGACACTGTGCTCCCACATCAAACCTCCAACATTTAACCGCAGATACAGTTGCTCGCTGCAGGGTTTTAATGCTGACCCTCACACCTCAGATTTTTAATGTCTCCACATATTCCCTCAGTCCTTGAATATCTCATGATATGCATATGCTGCCACACGATGATTCATTTCACTGAAAAAGTTGTACCAGAGCAGCTATAAATATGAAATCGCAAAATGTTGCACCAAGAAATTGCCAAAGATTTAAAAAATAAAGCAGCTGACCTAGTTACTTTGGGACAGAACAGGAAAAGCAAGCATTTATTTTCTTGTCAGAGGATTAAGTGAAACAGAAAAAGTATTAAATTAACTCCAAACTTTAATAGGCCGAATGAATTTAAAAGATGTAACAAAGTCACATGCTCAAAGCCAACTTAAATTGCTGGGTTTATATTGAAGAATCGTGTTAAAATGAAATGAAATGTAAAAAACAGCAGTTATGAAATAAATTGTTAGGGTTACTGCAGAAAACTTTCAAGACTTGAAACTGTGTTTCCAGAAATGTACTGAAATGACTGTTCTAGATCTCTGGTGTGTGTGTGACTTCTGGCTTCATGCAAGCTAGGAATATCACAGAAAGCTACTCTCTCAGATTATTTAATACCATCAGTTTTTAGGCTTAGTCATGAGCAAGATGAGAAAATTAAGGGAAGAAAAAGAAGGCGCTGGCTACTTTTGATCACAAAAGTCATTCAGATCTGGAGAAGCTGGAAATGTTGATGTAGTGCCAGAAGGGCCTTTCATTCAGCGAAAGGGATGAGTCCAGACCTGACTTTAAGGTAACTGAGCCAAATCCTGCTGCCACTTAAAAAGGAAGTGTCTTATCTTGACTGAGAGGGAACAGACAAGTCCATGGAAGGAGTGCTGAGATGGGTGAAAAATAGCAGAAGATGCTCCTGGTGAAAATGGAAAATGGTTGAAAGTTTGTGCACAGATACAAACTAACACCTTTCTTTTTCCCTTCTTCACCTCTTGCCGAAGGTCAAAATAACACAATGATCCTAACAACTGAAAAATGGATCTCTGCTCTGTCTTTCAGTGGCCAAAATCTCCACAAGACATCCATTATCCAGAAGGTCTGACTTAAGTGATAGGGCAATCAGCAAAGCCAGCCAGGGACAGTTTTTGAAGACTGTGTTACAAAATAATAAGGCGAATGTATTAAGCAGCTTGGGAAACTTCACAGTTGCCAAACTCCACACAGGAACTTACCACATGTTTTCCAAGAAAAAAAAAAAAAATTAAAAAAAAAAAGCCAACCCAAACTACACGTATCTATCTCCCCTCAAGAAAGCCAGCAGCTTTATTGCCACCTGGCTGCAGCGCACCAAGCCTGCGTGGGAACGAGCCGCAGCCATCGCTCCGCGCGCTCCGCTTCGCACTGCACTTTCTCCTGCACGGCGCAAAAGTGAAACAAGAGAAGGAAAATTAAATCCAGAGATAAAAGCACGGAGAGGTGAGATATGGAAAAACTAACAGAGCAGGAAGATGCTGGAAGGCCAAATGGCAGGGCTGGGCTGCTCCACTGGGCTCTGTACCATGGCAAATGGCTCAGGATCTCTATTATTTTATTACAAGCAGATCACATGCAAGGCCTGGATCATCCATCCAGGGCAGCCCAGTGCTCCACACTCTTTGGCCTTGTCTACACAAAACCGTTTTTTTTCTCCTCTTCAGGTTTCCTCCTGTTGCTTTTGGTGGTGTCATTCGATTTCTGACAGCAAGAGAAAACATGCTAATGCATGGCATTTAATCGTGATGCCAGCTAGCTCTCCACCCAGTGGATTTAGAAAGTGACTTGTGGGCCAAATCCCAGGTTTCCTAAGACATTAGACACATCGAGCTTCACCATTTGCATGCTGATTCGGATGCATTTGGATGGAGCTGTGTATGTGGGAAGAGAGGCAAGAGGAGAAAAGGCATTACCATTTCCAAGTTCTCCAAGCCCTGGCTGATAAAAATCCAACCAGAAACCAAAAAAGCCATCAAGACCCAATGTGGAAGTTAATGATCTCATGCACCCCCATGATTTTCGGGTGCTGGCACATTAGAGACATATGCAAGACCAAAAGGTGACATATGCTCACTTTGGGCTGGGGGAAGCAGGAAGGGATTGGGCTTTCTGGCAAGTGACTGAAAAACCCCAATGGAGTAGGAAATGGAAGGGGATAAAACCCCAGTGCCTTATCTGAAAAGGAATTTTAGCTAAGTAGAAGCAACGTAAAAAAACAGGACCCACTCTCTTCAGCCTACGGTTGAACACAAGGCGAGTCAGAGAAAAAAAGCCTTGCTTTTGTGCTCCCCAAAGAGTTGTAAGCACACTAGACTTCCCCAACCAGTCTTTGCCATTTAACTGCTCCCTTGATGCAGTGCGTGTCTGAAGGTCGTCCTGCCAGATGCATCTTTGGTGCTTTGCTGTGCTACTTCAAGATGTTTAGTCCTTAAAATGTTGTTGTGCACCCAGCTGTGCATAGAAAAAAGATGGAAACTAGTTATACTCTCAAAAACCTCTCATGAGTTGTCCACAGAGTGTTTTCTAATAATCTGAACTGGTGTGCAGAATGTCTGATTTCCTAATTTTGTGCTGGGTTTTTTCCTAGCTTCATAAGCCAAGCTATTAAAACAACCTTGTTGCCTGCTTTTATACTCTTTCCTTCTGTGAAGACGGAGAGGCTGCTTTTACTTTACTGCAGGGGAGCAACAACAAGACAGGGTAGATTTAATGAGTTAGTCAGAGTGCAAATGCATTTTCCAGGGGCAGGGCAGGTGGTTTTGTCATCTGGAAGAGTGTGTATCTGCTCCTGCCTCAGTGCCTGGCAGGCACAGTGCCTCACTCATCCTGGCTCTGTCTTCTGCATTGCAACTGGCTGAAGACATCTCCCACTTGCTACCTCCCCATGAATATGCAGCCTATTTTCTCATTTTTTATTGGAAAAAACCCACCTCTTTTAGAATAACAGAGCTTGTGAGATAGATTTTTTTTGCCTTCCTTTATCAGTGTAAGTTCTACTTTCCTTGGAGTACAGCTCCTTTGACATCAGTAAATCATATCATAAGCAGGATAAATTGAGGCAGCAATTGCTTGCTGCAAAGCAGGCTATTTTGCAAATGAAGAAGGTTGAGAAATTATGTGTAGGTCATAGTTTTCATTGAGGCCTATATACAAATAACTTACAAAAGGTTATTTATTCTTAACAGTTTGCCTTATTGACTGGCAATCAATTTTTGAGGAGTCCAAAGGCCAGTCGATTTGTTGCCTCTAGAGATCAGTTCAGTGTTACTTGAAATCCACCACAACACACATTAGGCATGAAATATTTAAAATCTTGAATTATCCTGTAGAACTTTCATGCAAGTTATGGTTGAAGCTCTTCTGCAGTACATGATTCATCTCTGGATAGCTATTTGGAGTGTCCTGCTGGATGGGCCCATGCCTCTAGGGTGGCATGGGATAAGACAACCTGCCTTTCCTGTACTCTTCTGCAGGATAGTACCTCAGGTTTGAAAAACTAAAGAATAACTTTGATGGAGCTGTGCTGATTTATAGGAATTGGGGTTGTAGCTCTATAGCAGTTTTTTATCAAAAGTAATAGGGAGTTATTACTAAACCCACTAATTACTTCCTACAGTTTTAATTTCAAGGCATGTGGCTGTAAGGAGTGACTCAGTATGGGGTCATTAGGCTTTTTTCCTTTCTTTAGAGTCACTTTGGGAACAATTTTTCATCTTTCATATGGTTATACTGCTGCAATGTGATAAAATTCCCATACGAGTTCTTCGCTCAGAAAATTTATTTCTGACTAAAGGGCCTCTGTGACTAGCCAAAAATTCCTTCCAGAATAGTTTCATGGAAAACAGTTGCCAACTCAGAAGAGTTTTGATTCGTTAACCAGACAGCTGATAGGAAGTGGGCTGGGAATAGTCTTGAATGAATTCTGCAAAGCAACCCCCAAAATTTCCATATCATGTGAACAGTCCCTGTGTGCAGTCCCATGTAGCCACCCTTCGTCTGTCTGGGACTGCAGGACTGACTCCATGGCTGTGACAAGGATAAGCTGGGACTCCTCACCCTGGTCACACTTACTGGCTTATTCATCCCACTAAAACAACTACAACTGGCTGCCACAGGTGGCCAGGTCAAACATGCCTGTTAAAGGGGAAGATGCCTGTACTACCATTTATTCGACAATTTCTTCTGCTGCTTCTTTGTTAATGGCATATGGCTACAGAAGAGGAGAGCATTAGAAATAAGGAAAAACTCTGATGTGGATGAACAAAATTAACAGTGGGAAAAAAAGGGGGAGAAAATGGCCAGGAAATACACATCTATCATGTGTCTTCTCAAACTCATGCTAACTGCTCCCCACAGTCCTGACTTTGTGTTTTCCAACAGGATTATTTCAAGTTGTGGAATCCAGAGACCATCAGAAAATATCTTGCCTGCCTGATTCATATATTCACTGATCCAATAGACAGTTTTATAATTGTATCAGTGTCCCTGGAGGAGTAACTGTGTATTTGTCCAAAAGCATTTTAAAGGGCTTAGCAACAGATTGAGACAGAACTTCATATGCAAAGCTCTGCACCAAGTATGCAGCTCATGAGGTTAACATGCCATTTCTCTGACAGCAAACTTCTTCCCCCACTTTAACTCACAAAGATAGGCAGACTAGAGCCTCTCAGATACTTCTTTTTGAAGGGGTGTCTCATTTAGGAGAGGAAACAAAAGTTTAATTTTACTGTGAGCATTACACATGTGCAAACTTTTATTTTTTCCTGATGGAGCAAATCCTCAAAACATATACCTTGAGCCTAACCCAACAGACCTAAATTTGCTGTGAATTTCTCAGTGGTGCCAGGGTCTTTCTGTAAAGTTAGTGCTAGCTGCAGAAGAATGTAGGAAAGAGGATGCTTTTGCCTCACATCTATGACAGCATGCAACAGTTGAGGAATCAAGAGGGCAGGGAGAGAAAGGAGAGAGAAAGATAGCATTACAAGCATGTTTTCATGTAGATAAGTGCAGCTAACTTGTTGAGAGATGCCATCAGAAGGCAATCTTCTGCAGATGTTTCTTCCTAGGTTGCACAAATTACTGTTGCTCTTCTCCTTGCAGAAGTGATGCCAAGATTGAATGTTCCCGAGGAATTATACTTGTGATGTCCAGAGCTGCATCTGGGAGCTTCTTTCACAAGACTGAGAGGTGAACTCAAAATGGAGAGAGGTGTACCATAAGTGGAAGTTCTGAAAGACAGGAATATTGGATATTGGTTAATCTTTAGGTTGTCCTCTTGCACATAGTGTCACTCAGAAATGGAAAGAGGTCCTGGGTGAGCACTGGTGAAAACAAGCAACACAACAGGGAGTAGAACTAACTGTCAGGCCAGCACTGAGTCAGGAAGTGCTTTGCTGAGAGGGATGGTCAAAGAGAGATGGGGTGAGGGTGAAGCAGAGACTGAAGGGCTCTGTTATGTGGCAACACAGCTGAAATAATCAGTGTCTTGAGCTGGTTGATAAAGAGAAATTACTCTCTGTTTTTAAGGAGGACACTTTACATCTGCAATGGTAAAGCTACCTTTTAGCTGCCTTGAGATTTTTACAGGCAGTAAGAGTTTTCCAGATCACCTCTAAACTTTTATTTGAAGAAAGGTCACTTAATAACACCCCTTCTTGCAAGATTGCCTCCCACAAGAATTTCCAATAATCCCTTGGCCATCACATTGCTAAAATATGGATTTTCCAGCTGCAGGAAGAGTCTTGTTAAGGTGACCAGACTCAAATCCTGGGATAAGATTTTACAGCACAGTTCACATGCCTAACAGTGCTTTGCACAGTTTGCTCAGAAGCACATGTTTTGATTCACTTTAAGGTTATTTGGAAGATAGAGTAGATGATTAATCTGCCTGTTCTGGACACAGAACTAAGATATGCAATATGAATAGATTTTCAGATTCCCACTTCACCACATGGAGATGAGCTCTCTGGATGAAGAGATCCTCCTGCAACAGCAGACAAGGTTTGGTCTGTTCCTCACAAGATCTGCAGTCATTACCATGCCAGAGGGCTGGCATCCAGGCACGTGCTCTGCAAAGTGCTCTGGTCCCCTCTGGGGCACAAGAATTCCTCAGTAGAATGATGGATCACATTTTCTCCTTGCTGTGCTGATGTTTCCTTTTCCCTCTCAGGTGCCTCTGGACAGATGTCTGCCTGCTATCCCCCTCTTCGGTCTGCCAGTAGCTCAGGTTTCAGTTGATATTAGAAGCATTTCCTCACCATTGTTGTTTGTGTTGTGTCAGCATGGGAGTTAAAAGCTATTTCCATCCCACAGTATGCAACAAATGATGCTTTTAAAAAGGAAGAAGGGAAGGGAGGGAAGGAAGGAAGGAAGGGAGGAAGAAAAAGAAAGAAAGAAAGAAAGAAAGAAAGAAAGAAAGAAAGAAAAGAAAAGAAAGCAAGAAAGAAAGAAAGAAAAGAAAAGAAAGCAAGAAAGAAAGAAAGAAAAGAAAAGAAAGCAAGAAAGAAAGAAAGAAAAGAAAAGAAAGCAAGAAAGAAAGAAAGAAAAGAAAAGAAAGCAAGAAAGAAAGAAAGAAAAGAAAAGAAAGCAAGAAAGAAAGAAAGAAAAGAAAAGAAAGCAAGAAAGAAAGAAAGAAGGAAAGAGAGATTGAAGGAGAAAGAAGAGTCTTTGTACTGTGTTTGCTCTTTTCCTCTTCTCTAGTGGAAACTGGCATTGCTTCTGGGGAAACACAGCTGACATGTCATTTCCAAGGTTTTATGTGTCAGTCTTTGAGTTTATGGCTTGCAGAAGTGTTGGATCTTTGGCTATATACCCTTAAACACTCTTGTTTCTCCTGCACATCACAGACTGGCGGGGCCATGGGCTTCTGGCACAGCCTTACTGCAGACTCTGGCATAGTAGATTTGGAGGAAGGGAGGAGGTCTGGCTGATGTGCTCCTGGGACCCTCTCTTCAGGCAGAAGCACCAGCCCTTGTCCACATGGTGCCCAAGAAGCCATACCACATCTCCAGCACTTCCACTCACAGGGGCATCAGGAGACTTGTGAACTGTGGCTCAAACAGCTTCTAGAAGTGGTGCCTCTGTGTCACCCACACCAATGTATATGAGTCTTCCAGCTCTCCAAGTGCTACTGGTTTTAACTACTTTAACTTTTAGCCACCAAAAGATCTTTTTCCAGCCAAACCTTGAGAAGTGGCACTCTGTAAAAGGATTGCCACGTCATAAAACATTAGAAAATACAGTGAATGAGACAAAACTCCCAATTATTCATAAAAAGTCAAATTGATGGCACAATCAGTATTGGCTGCTTCTTTCTTCTTCCATTTGCCAACTTTTTTTCTTTTCTTTAGCCTTTGCAAAATAATAGCCTTTGCACATTGCCATCCTCTAGGCAATGATATCATAATGCTTTTCAAAATGTCTAGCTGTGGGGGTTTATTAACAGTGTTATACACTAACACTTAAAGGTGAGTTATTGTGTCAGCTGAGGTTGCTGGCATGATCACAGAATCACAGAACTGTAGGGGTTGGAAGGGACCTCCAGAGTTCATTGAGTCCAACCCCCCATTGAGATATTTCTCTCAATGGTTTTGTTTTGGTTTGGTTTGGGTTTTTTTTGAGGTCCAGTTGCTCTGTCAGAACTTTGTACATTGCCAAAGGATCAGCACTGCCAGACATCCACCAGGTCAGGATTTGCTCAAAGATCACCAAGACAGAGTAGTACCACTCTACAAAGTAGAGTGCCAGCACAGCTGTGCATGAATAAGGAATATGAATGATGGTTTTCAGCAAGCTGTAGAGCTGTTAATTTTTGACAGTGGCTGTCACCACACGCTGAAGCTACTTGTACCTCTCTGCTTACCTTCCTCTGAAAGACAGGATCTGAGAAGAATTTTGAGGGGGACGTCATCTCTTTGGCAAACCAAGAGGGAATGGGCCAGTAGCAATATTTTTTGCTGCTGTTTGGGCTTACATTAGTGAAATCTTGGCTGTCGTGACAACCACTGAAGCCTACAGAGTCATAGCATGTCACTGGATATAGCTAACCATAGCATGGAGGATGGGAGTTTGAGAACTGTCCAGTGTCAGGCTAACTCTTTTTTTTTGAAGACACTGTGAATTCCAGCATCAATTTTGGAGGCAGGGTAATTCCAAGTGCTATGGAAAAACACACCACTGGAACCATAAGGAAGTTGTTTAAAAGAAGTGTGTGAGACACTTTTACCTGGATGCAAACAGTGCAGGCAGTGGGTTGGAATACCCAAGGCAGTAGTTCTCAAACCACTTTGTAGTGACACTACTCCTTGGATCAGACAGAACACCCTCTGTCTATGCAGGCTTTACTTCAGTTTCCATTACTTCTTTACAACTCCCGTACTTCCTTTTCCCAATATTTTTTTCCTTCCAGCCCTTAACACCTCTCCATCCTGTGAAGTCCTGTGAATGCTGTCATTCCGTCCCTATCCTAGAGTCATCATGCAGCTCAGTCCTGGTCTTCCCACATCAGCTACTAGTGCTCATTCACAAAATAATAGAGAATGCACTCCTAGCATGTCTGTGCTAATGCATGATGGATGGTCTCTGGAAAGGCCTCCAGCAGCCTGTCCTCATTCAGCTGTGTTGTTTCTGTTCACTCTGTCAGAGTTTGCTGTTTGTTGCTCCGGGGTTTGCTAACAGCGAGTGGTCACAGGGCGGCTCTGGCTCCTCAGCCCTCCTGCTGCAGCTGCAGATGGGAGAGGCACTTTCTGGGATTCATAAGAGCTGGTGATATACTGGGCCCTGCCTTCCAACTCCCAGAAATAATCCTTGGAGGTCAAAAATGCTAGGTATTTTCTAACAGCCTGGAGCCGTGAGCATTCCCCAGCTATTTAAGACCATCCCTTTTGGCCAATAAAGCATATGCCAAAAGCATCCTTTGGGTGGTCTCCTATAGGTACCTTAACCTTTCTGCTCTTCTCACCATCCTATGACCTCTGTTTATTATAAACATCACAACACAGTGAGGATTTTTGCACGAGGGAGTGAGCTGAGAACACCTTCTGAGAACAACCCACTGCAGAGCTAATGTGGAGGCTTTTGTGTGAACAGGGAAAGGAGGGACTTCTAGGCCAATCCCTGCACCTATATTTCTGGTTGTCCTCTTTTAACTTTTGAACTTATCTGCTAAAAAGAAATATCCTAAAGAAAATAACTTTGCCTACCAGTGCAAAATTTATTGTAGCTGGGCACCCAGCTACGTGGCAGCTAAAATCAGCCAATATGAAACTAAATGGTAATCAGTTTTATCCTCAGCTCTTTTTTTTTTTGTTTCTGAGAGGAACAATAGATAGTGAGACATTCAAAAAATTGAAAGATAAATGCATTTCAGAAGCTAACTTCCAGGAACACAAGTTTTTAAATGTCCGTGAGGTTTAAAAGGAGCTGCAGGAAAAGCAGGTTACTCCGTTTACTCTGAAACTTACTTTTGATAATATCCCACAAACACACATGTGGCCTTCCATGATCTGATCATTTGCTGTTGAGGAGACAGCTCAGAAACTTAATATGAGCCCTTGTAACAGGGAAACTTTGACTCTGACCTGAATATTGATACGGACTTCAGCCTGTGTTTTTATTTTCATGAGTTTTGTGGGATTGTCTATTGTCATAGGCAGGTCTAGCTCCCACTTGAAAGAGAGTAGATCCAATAAAACCAGGTTTTGATCCTGGTTTTATAGACATATATGGAGTTGTTTTTCTGATTGCAATAAGTTCATCTAGCACTTACAGAGAATTGAGATAAGATCACAATTTCATGAAAGGCACTAACACCACTTTCTGTATTTCATCATGTTTCATTCTGAAAATAGCTTAACTGATCTATTTTAGTAAGAATTTAAAGCCATTAACCGGCAACAAGTGATTTTTCCAGGGTTTGTCATCTGCAAATCTGTGCAAAAATGTTAATGGCCTTATTGCAGAAGCAGTTCCCACCATTGTATTGAACACTGCAGCAAACCTGATGGAGACCTCATGAAAGAGGAACAATATTTCTTTCCAATGAATGGCCACTGGCTTGCCTGAAAAGCATTTGTTCTAATGTAGAAATGTTCTTATGAAAGGGACACAAATGGTTAGTACTGTGTATTCCACTTAAACCACTGGTATGGCACCTTATATTCTGACTTCAAACAGATGTCCAAGGCCTGAGTAGATACTGGCATCCTGTGCAGCCTGAACATCCTACCTTCAGGCACAGTCTGTACTGGCTTCTGTCCCCGGGACCATTGGAGAGATTCATGGCTCCCTTCATGGCAGGGACCTTCCCACCCAAACCTCTCTGAAATCAGCAGTACTTTCTTTCTATCAACCTTAGAGGTGAGGGAGAAGGCAGCAGACCCCTAAACTCAATGATTTTTCAAAATCTGTTGAATGAGAAGCTTGCATGTACCTGAGACCCTTAGTACTCTGTAACTACAGTTATTCTAGAAGCAAAATCCTTCCACTGGCACCAACCTTTTCACTCACAGGTGCCATATTCCCATTCAGTTATGCTTTCACTTTGAGGGAAAAATCCATGCTGCCTGTATCCATACAGAGACAGGGCACTTGGCTATGTGGCTGGCTCAAGCCGCTCTAGTACCTCAAGCTGTTCTAGTCCCTCCTTTTAGCTTAGCTGAACTCCACTGTTATAACAAAGTTCAGCAAGAGAGTGTCAGGCTGACTGTTGCAGCAAAACATGACTATGGCCACTGCCTTGGCTCTTGTGAGGGAAACCAGGAGCTGATTTCCACCTGTCACAAAGGGTAAGAAAGAAACTCAACACAACAGGGAAGAGAGGGGCCAGCTTGGGCTCCATCCTGCTCAAAAACCAATGGAAACCAGCCCCATGGACCTGGCAGCTGGCCCACAGAGGGTCAGTCTGACATGGTCACTGGAGTCCTTCTGCTCCCCAGAACTTCATCTCGGTATTTATGAATGAGATCTCTTTGCTTCCCCTGGGGAGTTACCATGCATGAAAGGATCATAGACACAGGAGAGAAACCCAGGGAAAATGGCCAGGGAAAAGCCAGGTAATGTTTTTACATAGGGTGTTGTAGATTCTTGTTCCCATTCAACAGCCATCTCACCCACTAGTGAGTTGGATGCTGTAGGTTTCAGCCAAGATCCTCCATAATGGATCTCTTGTCAAGTCAGTCTGCTCTAACAAATGATGCTCTGTTCTGTGGTGGTATTTTGAAGCTGAATGGTTCTGCTCCTTGTTTTTCAGGCAAAACACATTCCTGCCTCTCTCCTTCCAAGCACCACAAGGTCACCTTTAACAGCACTCTGCAGGTCCACATGGTCCCACTGATTTCCCTTAACCCTCCTGTAAGGGTCTGGGTTTGCTTAAATGATAAACCTGCTGACTACCTCAAGCCTTCCAGGCTTTCAGAAAATACAACCATTTCCTGCTGAACACTACTTCAGCATCCTACATTTCATCAGGTCTTTTGATGGCTTCCTCATCTCCAGTCCTGCAGAAAATCAAGCCTTGCAGTCCCATTACTTTTCTGGCTATGGTCCAGCCAAGCTTAACTGCAAGGAGTTTTTCAGCTTCGCGTGTAATCCATTAGATTTGGCTTTTTCTACATTTCTCCTCTTGGTTTATCACCACTGAACATATATTTTTGCCTTCTTCCTCCACTCTGAGTTTCTGGTGTCCAACTGCATTCTGGTGTAATTCCCTCTTTCTGCTTTCCTGTCCAAACTCTTCTCCAAAGAATGAGGTAAGTACATTACTGCACGAGCTCACGCCTGAGTTGACAGTGAGTCAGCTGGGTGATTTAGTTGCTCAGCTGAGGGACTCTTGAGTCCTGCAATCAGAAATAGCCTCATATCCTGGTGGAAATGCTCTCCCATGGAGACATTCATTTATTGCTCTGGGTTATGCAAAAATATATTAGAAAAAGGCATTCCCCGCACTGTGGAATTCATGGTGGAAAGGGAGTGGAGGGAATATTACCCCTTACTGAAATGAAAAAGATACTGGGGGAAATGGACTAGTCATATACAGCCTGTGGCAGAGCCACCATCATTTCTGTTCTCCAAAGTCTTGGTACAATATTTTAGTCAGCTGGCTGAATTCCCTCCTTTGATTTTTCCTTGCATTTTCTGACTGTGTCCTGGGTGTCTGGGTTAGAAGCAGGACCAGAAGGGAGAGCACAGGATGGTTCTGTGACTGGACTGCTGCATTGCATTGCATTGTGTGGTGACCTCCTGTATGGACATGTACCAGGAGCAACAGGCACTGCTGGCTGCAGGGGCAAATCCAACCACAGATGGGCTGGACAGGACAGGTAGGCAAGAAGCCCACCCAGCCTGGTGGTGTGATTGCAAATGCTCGTATAGCTTTACTGATGAACAGTTCTTTGATGACTGGATCTGCGTTGTTTTTCATTGCATGCTTGACTCGTACACAGTGTTGACTCATGAAATCATGGTTCTCTTTATTAAAATCACACGTATGTCACTGCTAGTTCATAGCAAACAAGATGGCTTCATAGTAAATTTATACGCTGTGTAATTTTTTTCCACTCTTAATGAAAAACACATTGTTTTGTTTGGGCCATCTCCAGAATTTTCAGTTACGGCGTTGCTGAAGGTGGAAGCATGTAGGCGGTTGCTTTGGCTAACAATACCAGAAAAGCCACTTACTCTGAATATTGGCTGTTCCTTTACTTTATTTGGATGGGGAGTAATATTTTCAAAAGTGTCTGAGCTACTTAGGGCCTACACCAGAAAAATTTCACTGGTGCGTGCTGGACTGGATGTGATGTTTTTCCTTCAATGGTTGCACCTTCACACAGTAGTACAAGGCATTGGAACAAAAGTGCCTTTTACTAGAGCAATTTCTTTTGGTTTCTGAACCAGAATAACCTGGATTGGCCCAAGCAATGGCAGACTAGTACGGACATATATTGATGCAAGTGGGGTTGTCTCTCTTCCATTGTACTCAGCAAAATGAATGCAGCTGCATTTTGTGAGTGACTTTGCATACTTGGGAAGAAAAGTCCTTTTGACTTTCAGCCAAAATATTCTACCAAAACTTTATGCTTTTTAAGCTATGCAAACACTTTGGGGGAATGCTAGCCTTGCAAAAAAAGGGACAGAGCACAAATATTAAAATTAAAAAAATCTGTGCTACAAAGGCCTTCTTTTATACTGCTGTGCACTGGAAAGTGGGTAGAAAAAGCATACAGCTTAGATGTTTTTTCTTATACAACTGCCTGGTGTCTGGTCACTTATAAAACGTCAAGCTCAGCTACAGCTGTGCTGCAGGAAACTTCCAAAATGCTATTCAAATGCTCTAGAAGAAGAAAACCTCAAGGTGTGCTGCAACACATGGGTTGCATGCATGCTGCTGGTACTATCTGCTGTGGGACAGTTTCTGCTGTGGGACAGTTTCTGCTGCCACAGTTCAACCTCCCATCCAGGCACTGAAGTCCAGAAATGCCAGCTGGCTTGGAGCCACTGGAGGGGCAGAGGGGCCATCAGTCATTTTTTCCATGCTCCTGGCAGGGCCCTGTTATATCGACAAAGCCATATATGTTCTTTGGCATGTCCTTTTTGGCTGAGTTATAGCCATGGAACACAAGTTAGAGCCAGTGTTGAGAAGCCCCATCCCAAATTCATTGTGGAGCATAGCAATTCACATCTCCAGACAAAGGTCCCTTAAAGCCTTGATGCAGAAAAAATTTATACATTTGCTCTCTGGGCCAGGTCTGCAATCACCATAATCCACATTATGGGTTCATTATAAACATATCATTCCTCCAGTCACAAGCTGGTGGTGTTATGTTGTATCCCAGCAGAGACTTCAACTTCACAAAATGCTAAAGGCCTGGCCTCACTTCATATCACCTCCTGCAAACACTTTTTGCCGTGTTCCTCTTGCAGCGTGGCCCTGTGGCTCACCTGCGGCTGCTGGTCCTGGCAAGGCTCCCCTGGCATAGCCTCCTGCCCAGATTGACTTATCCCACCAGAGACACATGGACATGTGTCCCCTGTCTGTGTACTTTCCCCCCACCCCTCCTCACCTGCCTCTTCAGTCTCTGCCTCCCTCTGCACTGCTGCAGCCATGGCAAGGTAGATCCTGGAGAGGGTGAACAAAATCTCCTCATCCACATTCCCCCAACCACATCCCCTTCCTTAGGCTCACTGGGAGCAGGACAAGTTCGGAAGCTGGTGAGGGCAGTTTTCAAAGGCTGCAATCCTATAACAAACAAGTTTGTTTGGTTTATTTAAAAAAGGAAGCTGTCATCTGTAGCTAGCTGTGGGCCCCAGGAGTCAGTACTGGACCATTCTTGTTCAAGGGGACCAAGTGTTCCCTCAACAAGTTTGCTGATGATATAAAGCTGGGAGGAGTGGCTGACATGCTGGCAGGTTGTGATGCCATCCAGTAAGATCTAGACAGGCTAGAGATCTGGGCAGAGCGTCATCTTATGAAATTCAACAAGGGCTTGATGTAAGGTCCTGCACCTAGGGAGGAATAATCCCAGGCACCAGTCCAGGTTAGGGGCTGTCCTGCTGGGAAGCAGCTCTGCAGAGAAGGACTCAGGAGACCTGGTGGACATGAAGTTATCCATGAGCCGGGACTGTGCTCTCACAGCCAAGAAAGCCAATGGTACCTGGGAGGTATTCAGAAGAGTGTGGCCAGAAGGTCGAAGGAGGTTGTCCTCCCCTTCTACTCTGCCTTGGTGAGACCACATCTGGAGTAGTGTGTCCAGTTCCAGGCTTCCCAGTTCAAGAAAGACAGGGAACTACTGGAGGGAGCCCAGTGGAGGGCTATGAGGATAGGGGGACTGAAGTATCTCTTGTTTGAAGAAAGGCTGAGAGAGCTGGGACTGTTCAGCCTGGAGAAGACTGAGAGGGGATCTCATCAACACTTATAAATACCTAAAGGGTGAGTGTCAAGATGGAGCCAGACTCTTCTCAGTGGTGCCCAGCGATAGGACACGGAGCAATGGGCACAAACCAGAACTCAGGAAGTTCCATCTCAGCTTCTCACTGTGAGCGTGACAGAGCACTGCAACGGGCTGCCCAGAGAGGCTGTGGAGTCTCCTTCTCTGGGGATGTTCAAACCCTCTGAGATGTTGCCCTGTGCAACCTGCAGGTGTTCCTGCTTTAGCAGGGGTTGGACTAGATGATCTTGAGAGGTCCCTTCCAACCCCTACCCTTCTGTGATTCTGTGATCGACAGATATTGACAAAAAAAAAACCACCAACAAAAAAAACCCTCATAATTTCTCCCTTTACATTGGCTCTTTGTGCTTTTCCAGGATTTTGGAGCACTCAGATTCAGTGTGTGTTCGGCTTAGAAAACAGTAAAGAAATGCTGCCCAGTGTATGTCAGTTTTCTGCACAGAATAATAAAATAACTAAAAATAAAATACTTTCAGATGAATGTTGTCTAATCCTGCAATTTTTCATGGACTTTGTCTAAGCAGAATTGTTGCCTGTGTTGCAATTCTGTTGCACTTAAGTCATTAAACATGTCTGGTATTTGTGGATCAAAATAGAAATCACAGCAGAGACACTCAGCACGTGTCCCACTGAGGAGAAAAAGAGGTCCGATGGCCAAGGGCCCCAGTTCCCTCTTTACTTTTCTGTGTGCTCCCTGTGTAGATCAGGTGTGGATGGATCATGCTTTTAACCACATGGACTGAAGAGCAGGATTTCCACTTTACAGAAAATTCACTATTTTAAGGGTTTTTTTACGCCTGAGATATGTTTTTGAGGAATGACAATCCGCAAAGAAGACTAGCATTTCTCAGCCACTGGCACCTGCCACTTACAGTGCACTTCCCCACTGATGTGGGTCTGCATGATCTCAATGTGGTTGTTCCTAGATGTCCCAGCCTGGTCGCCCTTTCCCCAGCCCAAGTCTGCCCTCCCTTTCAGGCATGTGACAAATACCTGCCAGCCCACCTGCAAAGGCCACCCTGCCTCCTGCACCTGGGGACTCAGAATGACCTTCTCCCCCAAAATGTGGAGGTCATCTCTCCCTCTCTCTCCTGGCTCAGGAGAGAAGTGGGCATGGGCCTGCAAAGTTGCTGTTTCCTGGACTTCTGCTGTCACTGTCCCTCGTTGTGAGTGTACAATACTTGGGTCAGCAACTTGAAAAGTCCTGGTTTGCTGCTGGTCCCCCATGTGCTAGGGGATGTACTGGGACATCCCCCCAGAGGGATGTCCTCACCTGGACATCCAAGGTAAAATAAATCACATGGGATGGGGAAACAGGCCACAAGTACAAGTAATGCCAAGAACCGGAGTTTTGCAGATATTAGCAAGAGTGCAGTTTCACCCTTCACTTCCTCAAGCATGGGATGGGAAACTTCCTCCTTTTCTTCATCTTCATTTTCACCTCCTCTTCCTCTCCAGTATGTTGGCTGCCTCCAAAATGCGTGGTCGTCACTGCCAAGCTTGGGGTCCAAGCAGCCCACGATGCAAGCCTGTGCTGGCCAGAGCTGAACCGTTCTTGAGCCCTTTGACAGACCCTCTCCTTCAGCACGCCTGCCCATCTCAGGTCAAGCACTCCTTGTCCCACCACTGCTTCCAGTGACACTGCTGGGGGGAGCAGGGCCACAGACAGGGCCATACATATTTCTGAACAGCAAGAGAAAGGACAGATGATCTGAAGACTAAACAACAGCTCAACCCTAAGCAGAGATGTAGGAATGATGGTTCAAAAATAAAAGAAAGGTCAGTCATCCATTTCAAGTCCTTAACCCAGTCCTGCTCAGGAAAGCGTGTTTTCCTGATGTGCCTCTTTAAGAAATGCCATAGGGGCAGCCAGCTTGCCAGCAGCATATTGCATTAGCTGTAAGGACATATGTATGACATTGGAATCTCCCTGACACAGGAATTCCTAAACAAAATAATTGTCACTTGCTAGCATTTAGTTGCGGCTCAAAATAAGACCTCACTGTGAGCAAACAGGAGAGGGGTCTGGAAGGCTATAGCAGCTGGACTAGCTCAAACCAGGCACATTTTTGAGTAACTCCCTTGAACTAAGGAGTGTTTACATATTTTGAAAAAGCAGGATTGCAGAGACACTTGAGGACAAGAAGAATGTACAAATTTCAAAATCTGTGGCAGAATAAGCATTAAAATATCCAGATATCATGGAACTGGAGGAAAAGAGAAGCGAATCAAAATAACCTCTGTCAGTCCTTGAAGCATCCTTCAATCTTTTAGTGGTAAAATACCATTTATATAAAAAGCTTAACTTTCTCTTGAGTGTGGGTGGGAAATGGGAAGGCTTCTTGTTGCAGTTGGCCTTTTGAGCTCTTAATAAATGAAATACATCTAAAACAACAAAGTCTTCTACCAAACAAACAAACAAAAAAGTAATGCCATGGAAAAGGCATTGTTATTTCCAAGGGAAAACAACTCCACAACTCCAAATCCTTTCCTGAACTTGCCAGAAAGCCTTGGAAAGGATCATAAGCCAAATCCTGGGCAGAAGGAATGGGGTTGTCTCCTATACCTCCCCTCCCTCCCTCCAATGTTTCACGTCTCTGTTCTCCATGTATTGTATTTATCTCCCACCTCATTCCCAAGGGAATTAGAATGAGACTGTATCTGAAGCACATGGTGGTCACCTTGTACCTGGATATAATTTAGGTTTAAACCTAAACCTTGGATGGTTTAGGTTACCTGAAGGAGGTACAGAGAAAAGCAAGACAAGTGAGGAACCCAAAAGGCTCTTTGGAGGGGTGACAAGAAAGGCCAGTGAGATGTTGAGTGTGCAAAAACTAGAGGAGGGAGCAACAGATCCCTAAGAATGTGAAAGCTAATCAGTTAAGAAGAGGAAGGCTTTAGACAAAAGAGGAAGAGGCTGATCTGCATCTGCTCCTGATGGGACCAGCTCACCTGCAGCAGTCCTTGTCCTTCAGGCCACTCCTGGCCTGAGGGGACAAATCTCAAAAGGCACAAGGCAGGATGGGGGGGGCTGCCCACAGTGCACACCATGGGCTCTGGGCATCATCATCCCAAACACACCGACTCTCTGAGCTCGTGCTCTGTGTGATGCCTACCAAGCACTGAGGCTGCGTCCTGCGCCGCTGCACGTGTTGTGTATTTAATGTTAACAGATCACCATATAAACAGTCTGACTTTGCCAGCAAATGGTGATCCAGGGCTTAAAACAAAATATCCCAGAGGCACTGCAGTACATTTCATGAGGCGTGATTTATTTAGCAAGTGTGTATTTTGGCTTTCTGCTCATTATGTCCAGCAATCAAGCTCTATGGGGCTGCTTTACATTACACATGCCATGTCACAGAAAGCTCAGCACTAAGGCATTAGTGATGAATCACCAGGGTTTGGGGAGAGGAAAAAGCCAAACTCTCCCCTTTTTTTTATTTTTTCAATTAATAATTCCAGAGTGATTAGTACTTCAATTTTACCTGAGGAACACCAACTTTATTCGACATTATTTGGCTGAAGCTGACAGTTGGTTGGTCTCAGTATATAAATGATTAGCTTCTCCAACAAAAGTCATGGGGTTAATCGACCCTTTACCTAACACCTCTGTATTTTCTTCAGAATGTGAAATAGGAATTAGCATAAAAATAGACTCTTAAACCAGCTATGCTCAAACAACATTGAAATATTCATTATTTTTTTCCCCCTGTTTTTCCTCCTTCCTGTGGCTCTGCAAATCTGTGTGAGGACACTTTCATTCCTACACATAAGTAAACCAACTTTGGTTTAGTCAGTATATGTCCTTCTGTGGTTAAATCAAAACTGAGGACACATTCTAGGACAAACATGACCATGCACAGCAAAAAGGAAAGGAAAGGAATGGGAAAGGAGAAGGGAAAAGGGAGAAGGGGAAGGGGAAGTGAGGAAGGAAAGAGGAGAAATGGAAAAAAACCAGAAGGTTTGTTTCCTCTGTGCAGGAAAACTTTCCTATGAAGAAACAAGGGGCCTGAGGTTAAAAGGTGCAAATGTGGACTTGAAAGGAAGGTGGGCAGGTAGGAATCAGGAACAGAACTGATTATTGCTTTACTTGAAACAAACCGCCCCTTCATTGCCCCTGTGTTTCAGCCCTGTGCTGTCTCCTGGAACAGACATGCCTCCATGCAGACAGGCTTTTTGAGTAATTCCCCTCCACACCCAAAACCACCAGCTTTCCCGACAAAGGGTATTTCTTGCACACTCCAAATTACACATGCTAAATACTTTATTGTACTAGATAACAACCTCTACTTATTTACAGTAAGTGCACTTAATAGCAAAACTGTTTGCCAAACTTCATTGGCTCTCTTCATACTCGTGAGTTATAAACACAGTTTTGTTTAAACAAGAAAACAAATGAACAGATTCCTGAGTCTCCCACATACACTTCTGGTTATCAGAAGTTTATCACAGGCAAACGGGAACATTTCATGGAGGCTCTTGTTAAAATGCTAGCAGCTTATCAGTGGGTTGGATTTCCATATACCACAGAAGACAGCAGCATAGTTTAATATCCTTGTTTATTTTCTGGTTTGTTGGGTTGTTTGGGTTTCTTTTCTTTTTTTTTTTATATCAAGATTTTATTTTTTTTTTTATGTAAAAGAGTTAGAAAACTGGAGCTGGGTGAGTAACATTGGAAAACCCTCTAGGAGGAAAACAGGAGAAAAGGGCACCTTTTCTTGAGGAGGCATAGCTAAAGAGGTGTTAATGCTCTTCAAGCTATTTCTCTATTGGAAGTGGCCTTTCCAATCAAATGGCAAAGCTTAGGCAAATCAGCTGAACTAATGTGATTGCAGTTGTAAAACCCCTCCATACAGACATCAACCTATAGCACAGACCTATCGCTAGGGGCAAGAACCTATGGGGAAGGACACAATAGGCAAACCTGCAATTGCAAATCACCCAACAGGAAAGCCCTTAAAAGGACCAGGAAAGAAAAGCCTGTATTTGGGTTACTTCTGCTGCATGTGGAAAGGAGCCAGTCCACTAAGGTTGATGTCTGCCATCTCCATCCTGTCTCATGGTCAGCCCAGACCCAAAGGAATGACAGGTACAGTGGGGACAGCGTCAGCCTCAGCAGGTAGGGATGGTGCCTTACAGAAATGCCTTTGGTAGCTCTGATTTGCATCACCTTGATTCAGCGACTGAAAGACAGACTATGGGTGTTTGCATC
The DNA here is from genome assembly GCA_013400835.1 of Zapornia atra. Taxonomy (NCBI): domain Eukaryota; kingdom Metazoa; phylum Chordata; class Aves; order Gruiformes; family Rallidae; genus Zapornia; species Zapornia atra. The sequence continues at coordinate 24,465 of VZTU01019467.1, read as the reverse complement.
AAACCCTCTCCCTCCATCTGGTGGTGTCCTCTTTAATCCCACCAGAGAAGAACAATCTGCTGGCTGGGCTTTTGTTTCTTTCACAGAAAAAGCAGCATGGTTTTAGTCCATAGATACCTACTGCACGGATACCTACTGCAGCTGGCGGTGGCAGCATTGTGGAGAGAACCCCCAGCTGGCTTTGCAGCAGTTAAACCTGGTATCTGATAGCCTACTTCTGGAGCAATTCAGAGGTCCAAAGAAGCTACAAAATCTGCTTCAGAAGCAGAGACCACTTGAGTTTCCCATGACAGATTGCTCCTGGGATCTGGATGGACTCTGTTCAACCACCCTGACCACCACAGAGGTAGAGACCAAAAGAGTCTTCTCAGAGTGACCTGAAATGTTTCTTCTCAGTACAATGCCATACTGGGAGAAGTTTATGCTGGTACTGAAAAGTTACTTAGGCAGGAACTAAGATACTGGACATAAAATATGCCCTTTGCTCTTTGACACTGAACACAGGCTTAGTGTGCACCATGAACGTGGCACACCTGCCCTTTCTTTTTCAACAAGTGACCTATGCCAAGCCTTTGCTGCCAGCTTATTTAAGCAGTGCCACAGCTGTGACTAGTGGGGAGAGACATAGTTAAAATAAACCAATGGTGGATCTTGGGGCAACTATTAAAAAAAACCAACCCAAAACTTTACTGGTGTGTTATGGACAGACAGGAGTGTTTGTTTGGTTTTTAGGAACTACTGAAAAAGCTCTTAACCTGTCTGCCCTTTCTCCTTCTGTCAGCTATCTGCCCATCTCTGAGCATCTCAGTTAGCAGCCAGCCTGAAGCTGCCAAGACATCTCAGAAGATGGAGCAAAAAAGGGGTCGACAAGAGACACAATGTGAGTCAAACACAGAATATATTGCAAATCTTAATGTAAACGCTGCAATTAACAGCTCTGTGGACAAATGGGTCACACAGCCTCTCTAAATGGGACTTAAAATTTTACTTCATTCAAAGACAATTGTTTCAATTAGTTTTGAGACTTGTGCTGCCACTGAAAAACAAAATAGGAAAAACATGTTTTGTTTGACCTGCAAATTATTTCATCAACAATATTCCTTTTAATACACAACTCCCCACCAGAACTGCTGAAACAAACACCCTTATATTTGAACTTCAAGAGGATTTACTTGGACCAGAGGCAACCAGCAACAGAAGAATTTTAATGACTGTGGGAGGATCATTGGTATTTTAAGAAGTCTTCTAAAACCTTTTGAAGGATTTGAGATAAGTAAAAATAAGTGGAGCAATTTTTTTTCCTAAGTACTTTGCAACCGTGTTTTCACATAGCAGAAGTGAGTTCTACAACTGCACAATGAAGCTGGAAAATCTGAACAAAGACATAAAAGTTAAAAAAACCCCCATATCTGAGATGAAAACAAGTGACATGGAAACCACTCTAAAGAAGAGGGTAAATGAATCCTTCTATTCCAATCTCTGGTTTTTATTCTCTTTGCTCACAGCAGCTTTAATTTCATTACCTTGCAAAGAAACATTCGATCCCCAGATCAGATTTTTCAAGGATATAGGGAGACCATGTCAACAAAACAAAGCACTAATTAGATTTTTAAACAGCAGCCACATGCTCAGTGAATTGTACACATGCTCCAGTAGAGTTGTACAAGCAACATTTGCGTCCTGTTGCCTTTGATCTAGAGCATTGCACTTCACCTTGTGGGAGTTAAAAAAAGCCCCCTGCTGCCAGAAGTACTGGATTAATCTACCTCACGACAGAAATTTGCTCACTGTTAAGAGATCAAGAAGTCCAACTTCTTGAATTGTCAAGTGCCTCTGTGGAGAAGGGCAGCCCGATGTACCTGGGTGGTAAATGCCACCTGTTGCAACTACAACGGGGAAAAGAAAAGCCCCCTTGGGCATCTGTCTTCACAATGGGCCTCTGGACCCGCCTGCGTGTCACAGGTGATCGCACCTCTGGTTTGAAATTACTCGTAGGTTCTCCAGAACTTTCAGCACAGTAAACTAGGGTGAGTGATTTGCTGATACTTCGTAACATCTCCTATCCTGGAGAGATTCAATAAAGGGCATGCAAACAGCAGTAAAATGGTCCCTTGGAAGGGGCAACCCCTTGAAAAAATAACGTGACTGTGATGTCTTTCTTTTGTGGGGAAGTTGGGGACATGAAAAAGTGCTCTCCGTGGAACCAGGGAGGAAAGCAACTCCAAGCAGTCTTGACAAAAGGAAATTGTTTTTCTGTCAGATGTCCCTTGTCTTCGGAGGCACTCTTACCCTTGTTCTTCTGCTTACCTCAAGCATCATGCAGGCAGAAATTTATGAGTGGCTTAAGTAAGCGGATGCTTTTAAATGAAAAATTTCATATGGCCTGATCTTCTCTGTTTCCATACAGTTATGTGGATAAAAACCAAAATGAACTTCACATTCACTTGCTCTCTAACAGCTAGAAAAAAGAGCTGTTTTGTTTAAGGCACCTTCATCATTTGGCAGATAATGATGGTTTTATCCCCTGTGCCCACCCCATCTGTCACAGTGTCCACACAAATTTGGCCTGACAGAATAGGTGAATTTCTGTTCTAGTGAAAACGGTGGCAAAACTCTCAGCTTATTCAGTGGGACCAAGTTTTACTCATTTGCTGTTCTTCCCTCCCTCACTCAGCAAGGAACTGCCTTTTCCAAGCAATTTTATGCTTGGAAACATAAAATCCAAACATTTGTTCCAAGGAAGAGATGCTAAAAATTCTGCTTTTTGCTGGGCTGGCCCTTTCCCCTCCTTTCCTGCCCTGACCAAAGGGGAGAATACTGTCCCTTGTATTACATTCCAGAATGTTGCACTGACAGGCGTATATACCTCTGATTTTTGTTTTGTTTTGTTATAGAGACAAATTACAATGAGGAAAATGGCCCCAGGAATTTACTGTTCATATATTTTACATTGTTAGGGGAACACACAGTTTTCAAAGAGAGGTCCCAAGTTTTCTACCAGCAAGATCCCATCTTTGCTCACATTCACCCTAGTCAAGGAGTTTTGATTAGTGTCACTGATTCTTGGTAACCAAGATTCATGAGTGGCATTTCTCTTTGAAACAACCGTATAAGAAAAAAATCCACCCATTAGCTTAGCTATTCATAGCAACGAGCATGTGTGGCTATTCTGTGTAGCACGGTGCAGCCATTTGCAACAGACTACTGCATATGTTGCCTTGACTTTACAAAATAAAGCTTGTACCTTAACTTTTAGAAGCCCACTGCTTTTCAAATGAAGGGTACATAATGAAAAAAATACCCCACAAATGTTGCTCAGTGCAAAATGCATAAGGTCTTTCATTTTCAATGACAAGAAATGTTCCATAAAAACACATACCTTTTTTTCATGTTAGAAATCCCTTTGCTTTCTGCTGTGAATGAGAAAAGCATTCTAATTCCAAAAATACCTTTTTTTTTTTGGTTTTTTTTTGCAAATCTACTGACCTGACTGTAGCCCTTTAAGAGCCTTAGGGATGTGTTCTACAGTAAGAACCTGTCCATGAAGAACCTGGGACCACTCATATGTTACGTATTTCATACCGCACTTCAAAGAAGAACGTTAAATACCTTGTGACTAGAGTACTGTTTATTTAATAATCTAAACAAACACTGGAATACAGTCTATGCTTTTCTACTTTTCCTGCAGACTTTACAAGGAGTTTTATTTTTTTTTTTTTTAGAATTAAAATAATCTGCATACACACAGGACATGCATGCTTTCTAACACCAGTAATGAAGGTAAGAAGAGTCAGTTTCCATCATCTTCTTATCGCCTGTATTAGAAAAAAATACTTTTGTTTTTACTGTAGTTACGGCAGTGTGGCTAAGGATACGAAGACTAGAGCACAGTTTTACTCCCTGCACAGAAAATGTTCATCACAAGCATGCTGATGGTGATAAATATTACATGTCTATTAAATGATAGGCATACTTTTATCCCCTTTACTCCCTTTTTAAAAAGACTAAGTGGCTACATGTAAATGCAGTGAAGCAGGTATAAGCTTAATTAATCAGAGTTGATTCAGACTGGCACCAAGACGCAGCAAAGTCCGACAAAGTCTCAGCAAGTTTTCCATGGGCTACCAATGACCTCCTTCTCAAGGCATCTGCCTTCTGCTTTTAGAAAGGAGAAACTGAAGGCCTTGCATCATGGCCAGTTCCTGTGGATGGGGCAGGCCGTGCCGGTGTGCTGGGCTCCCTGGAAAAAAAAAGCACTTGTAGTCCATTAGTGTTTGAGAAAATTTTGTGAGCGGGTTACCTTCCCTGGGGCCCTGCACCCACCCCACTCTGCAGTGTAGCCCATGCTCTTCGTCGGCCACGTGGCTCTCTGTGGCTTTATACCACTGAGTGGTCGTTGCTGTGGACGCCAGCCAAGATGGTGTGGTTGAGTGAGGATGCCGACCTGTCTGAGCCTTCGGTGGGGCCGTTGGCGCTCTCACTGCGCTGGCAGCAGAGGATCTGCTTGAAGGTCGCACTCATCTCCTTGTCTCGGTAGGAGTAGATGATGGGGTTCATGGCAGAGTTGAACTCTGCCAGGAGTAGGAAGAATTTTTCATACGCCAGGACGTTGCACTGGGGACAGCAAACATCAAGGAGCAGCAAGACTAATCCTGGGGTCCAGCAGATTATGAAAGCACCTGGGAAGAAAAAGAGCAGACAAACACAAAACCCACAGATATAGTAATGCACTGTTACTTGTCAAAACACTGTGGGACCCATCCAACTGGAAACAGCAATGCTTAATTTTCTCTTTCAAGGGTATAGTTCCCACACTATTTCTTCACTGACCTGATGAGAGGGCTGCCTTTCAAAGATCTGTAAATGGTTATGGGCAGCACATCAAAAGAGCAAGTCATTCCCCCTCACACTCACCATCTGAAATGGTCTCTGCTTGGCAAGTACATTTGCATTTAAAGTTGATAATGAGCAACATTTTTTCCCTTCAGCTAGAGACCTCTGACTAATCAATCTCTTGATCAGGAGAAACAATGCTGCAATTTACTTCTCAAACCAATAACAACAAAGGAAACCTTTTTGTGAGTGCTGTGACTGAAGCATCAGCAATAGAAAAAGAGTGGTGCAGGCAACAATTCTCAAGAAAAAGAAAGCCTGGGTCTTGTTAATCCATTTCAGTCCCATTATGTAATGGAAAGTCCTAAACACACATCCTTCTTGCACTGAAATGCCGTCCTTCAACAGATCTACTTCTTTTCTTAGGGGTCTATTCACCAGAAACTCAGAGGCTCCTCAGGCTTCAATAGTGTAAATGCCAAAGAGCCTTACCCTGATTAAAATGCTGCCCCCTCCTTTCTCTGCTTTGTAAAGCCCTGAGGAGAATAAAGCCCAGAACAAAATTTGAAGTGCAATTCAGAAATGAAATCAAATGTCTTGCACTTTATTGGGAGTACAGAGTTAAACAAAGACGCCAACTCCTTGCAAAGTTAAAGAGGTTTTAAATATAAGCACTGCTGGGGAAGCCCTTACAACAATCATATCGGAAAGAAGATGGTGCTTCTGAGATTTTCCAGGCTGGCATGCTTGGCTGAGGTGGAAATCAAGTCTTATCATCAGCAGCTGGGTTTAGCACAGGCAGCAGCAATAAAGGCTTCCCAGCACTGCTCAGCATGCACTGTTTTCAAACAGGTTCTCCTGTCACTGTGGTATTTACTTGTTAACATACTGCCTATGTTTTTTTCTGCAGAGATGCTCTCTGTGGGTCTAGCAGCTGACTACAGTCAGGCTATGCAGCACGCAACATTTTGGTAGTGCCAGCTATTTCCAGCTTGTGCAGTGGCAGCTGTAAGCTGTGCAGACACCTCTCTGTCTGGATACCAAAACAACCTAGATCAAACAGAAGAACGTTTCCTGACGGGCTCTGAAAAAATGCAGGATGTTCCAGGCTACAGATACTGGTTGCCCATCAGGCAACCACACACCGGCTTTCTACATCCCAAAAAGCATCCCTAAACTGATCTTGCTTGCAAGTGATGGTGCCACAGTGCCACTCAAAGCCTATCACTTAGCTGACCAACAAAGCTTGCAAAGAGAAAGAATTTAGTAGGCAAGCTGCCAGCTGCCAGTACAAAGCACCAATGTCTTTGGTGAAATGACTTTGTTAGGGGCTGGCAGCAATTCTACAGAATAGGGATGAAACGCTCCCACGATGAGGTAGCGCATCCAAGACACGAACCCACCTCACAGATTTGTCTCTTTTGGATGCCAGCAGTCCTAGAAAAGAGTACTTGAAACCCAGGAAAAGCACTATGGTCTATTTGTTCCTTCCTTGTACCTGTTCCCAGGAGAACAGAAAACTGGAGGATTGTCTGGGTTGATACAAGGGCTGCCATCTGCACGGAGCAGCTCTGCTGAGCTGGTTTCTCCAGAAACCAAAACAATCTTTCAAACTCAACCACTCACTGCTGAAGCTGTGCATGTTGTGTTCAACCTCTGCCCTGGTTTCAGCTGTGACGGTTAATTTTCTTTTCAGTAGCTAGTATAGTTCCCTATTTTGGATTTAGGATGAGGATAATATTGATAACACACCTATAGTTTTAGTTGTTGCAGGGTGATTGCAGTGTCTACACCAAGCCCAGGACTTTTCAGCTTCTCATACCCTGCCAGGGGCACAAGAAGCTGTACAAGCACAGCTGGGACAGCTGGGCCAGGCTGGCCAGAAGGATTTTCCCTACCCAGAACTTCATGCCCTGGATGTAACTGGGGAAGGTAGTTAACTAGCAGATGTCACTGGAAGGTGGGATCACTGCTCAGAAACTGACTGGGCATCAGGGAATTTTTTTCCCTCCTGCATATGATGACCATTTGTATTTGTGCATCAAATGTTTTACTATTATTTTTATTATTACTGTTATTATTGCTGCTATTCTCTACCTTATTAAACTGTCTTCATCTCAACCTTTGTTCTGTTCCCTTGGGTGGGGTCAGTGAGTGGCTGCATGGTGCTGTTACCCGTTGGGGTTAAACCACGACAACTTCCTAGCTAGTGAGGCAGTCGTGGACTTTGTTCCAGCATGGGCACGTATTTTCTTCATTACAGGCTGCCTGGGGAGAACAACATCAGAGATGGGAACATTGCAAGTCATAAGAGTTACATTCAAGGACAAAAGATGATGACAGCTTCCGCGCCAGGCTTGTAGCAGAAGAGTCCATCGCGGGAACAATGGAGCTGACAGGAAAGCTCTCCTAGTGCTGTTCAAAGTTGCAATTGAAAGCTTCCAATTTAAAAAATAAAATAAAATGAAAAAATTGTGGGTTTTTTTTTCTTTCTTTTTCCCAAATTAGTTGTTGAGCAACTACATACATCAAGCAGAACATTCTGTTGCGATCATTCTCTTGGTATGTTAAAAATCAGCAACAACATGAAGCAGGAGGGTGAGGCAGGTAGGCATTTACCCCTTAGAAAGCCCCAAACTGTTTTATTACATTCCACAAGCAGCCTGCTGCACTGAACACCATTCACAGGTGGAGTTACTGAGTCTCTCTGGGCTCCTCCATATCTCACATAGGTCCAAGAACCTACACGTTGAGGCTTGACGTTACACTCAAGAAGAATTGGCCTGTGGTTGACCAAGCAACTAAAAGCTCTATGCAGCTCTGGAAAAAAGATTAAAACAAAGGGTTGCCTTCCCAACCCTCTCTGGAAGTGAATGGAAGTCATTATTCTGCAAGTTGCCACCCTGCTGCTCATGGCAGGCCTGGAGCTGGGTCAATGACATGCAGGCAGCCAAAGATTCAAGGGGAGAAGAAACTCATGGTGTCCAGCTCCAGATCTGCTCAGGTAATGAGGGCTTTCTGCTGCTCTGGTCCCCTGACACAGACCAGGCTGACTTTCCAACGTGTTTCCTTCACATGACAGTGGTGGCAGCAGAGGAGCAGACAGCATCCAAGACGGTACCTTTGTGCAAACAGGGCTAGCTTCAAGCTTCTGAACAGATGGCTCATTTCTTGTTGGGAAGTAAAAGCCATTGAAGCCTGCTCCATTCAATCTAGTGGGTTTTGTTTCACTTTAGCCCCTGGGATTTTCCTAGCAAAACTTCCCACTAGGCAAATGGCTCCTGTGGCTTATTAAGCTAAATGTATGCAAATGGCGACACAAACAATGCTTTGGCTTTTCTCACTTGTTATTTAACTGTCAGTACACCAGAAAATACTGGAAAGCATCACTCAGGGTAAGGGCATGTTTGAGTTAGGTACAATGCAAGGAACATACAAATGTCAGGCTTCTATTACTTTATGTTTAAGAAACATCATCTATTAAACATGGAATCCTCTCTCTTGAAGGAAAAAAAAAAAGCTTGACATTTATTCTTTCTGCTTCTTACTTGGAGTATTTGTCAAAGTAAAGTGATACTAAGCTAAAAGTGAGGTTAAGTTTTCCCCTTTCCAGAAATCTGCTGTACATTGATTTTAACCAAGAATGAAGATCTAAAATATCACATGTAAAAACACAGTGACATCCAAAAGGTTCCTGCTACCACACACGGAAAAGCCTTAAGGATACATCAACATCTTGATGTATTTTTCTGCTCAGGAGCAGAATGGATGGCAGCCTGAAGTACTGTGCGAGTACTTTCCAGGTACATCCTAACAGTTCACTCAGTCAAACCCACTTTATAAAGTGAATCAAATCCGCTCATCTTTGTGGCTATGCTATTGGCATGCCATGGTATGAGGACAGCCCAACATGCATGAACAAAATTGTAGATGGCATGTCCTCGGTGGGTGAAGAGCACAGATGCCTGTGCAGATAGCATCTTGGGATGACACTTCTAACCCTGGCAGTCCTTAGACGTACAGGCACTGCAAAAAGCTGACCAAGCTGTTCAGCTGCAACAGTAGGAACATTCCCCTTGGTGCATGGCCAAGGTCAGCCCAGTGGGCCTGGCAAGAAAGGGTCAGGTGAGGAAGAAAAGCCCACCAGGTTGAGGGTTGAATGGCTAGTTATGAGAGAGGAAAGCTTGAGGGAGCCAGAGAAATCACAGAATTACAAGGTTGGAAAAGACCTTTAAGATAATCAAGTCCAACTTGATATATAAGGGATATACTATAAGGGATATACATCCTATGTATATCCCTTATCTCCCTAAGTACATCATCTACCCATCTTTTTAAACACATCCAGAGTCAGTGACTCAACCTCCTCCCTGGGCAGTCTGTTCTAGGCCCTGACAACTCTTTCAGTGAATTTTTTTTTCCTAACATCTAATCTGACCCTGCCCTGGCACAGCTTTGTGACATTTCCCCTTGTCCTATCACCTGTCACCTGGCTG
>VZTU01019467.1:0-12599 GCA_013400835.1 Zapornia atra | reverse complement strand
GGGAGCAAGGTCTTGCTGCACTCTCTGGGTGCAGGCTGAAAGCAATACTGTGGGGAGATGATTTGTTTTATTTACCAAAAACATAGCCAAAAAGGGCTACAGCATTGCCTGGCATTTTCCACATCCCGATACAATCCCACCCTCCGCAGAGAAAGCCACTTGTTTATGCTAGCTGAGGAGCAAACTCACCATCAGCTGCAACACAACTGCACTCCTTCATGCCTCAGCCATCTGTAAGCTGTATCAATAACCCTCCTTTATCACACTGCGTATTATCTTGTGCATAGCATCAATAGAGATAAGTATTGCATGAAATAGCACTTACGTATAAGCTAGGCATTGTTTTCCCAGATACCAATATTAGAGAATGAAATAAAAAATTAATGCTGAATTATTATCTAGGCAAAAGATCAGTGATGATCATTTATCACTCTGTAAACACACATAGCATAGGAAGAATTCTAACCGTAGCCTGACATAATTTTCCCCAATTTTGCTACAACATTACTGTAGTATAGCTTACAGTTTTTGCTGGAGGAAAACACAGATGTTGCTTTTATTTGTAGTTTTTGTTGGAAATAGTCAGCACTGGAGGAAGGTTTGCTCCAACCCATGCAATTTTTACGTGACCAAATAGAATGCGACCACTGCATACAGACCAGATTAACAAATTAAAATAATCCTATACTAGATTTGGCAAAACATGCAGAGCTTCAGATATTAAAGACTTGCCTCTCCATCCATAGACTCCAAAATGCTCAGGGAGGATGGAAGTAAAGGACAGTCCTTCAAACATACCCCAAGGTGAGGAGAGCAGCATGTCTGTAGGAATGGTCTTGTTGAAAAGGGTGCTACCAAAACCCATTCATTTATTTAAGGAAGCTGTACGAATTTTGAATGAGTGACAGAGCACACTCCTCCTGCAGCTTCTGATTGAGTGCAAAACACTGCTTGCTCACACATATGTCTGTGAGACCTTGACACAATGGCCCCTTTGCATTTCACACCAAGCCCTTCTCTGGTGGGACTGTGTGTGAAAGGAAGAGGGGATATCTCCAGCAGTGTAAAATAGGAAATGAGAAACAAAGCAAAGCTAAATAAAATCTACATTCATGTTAATGAAACAGTATCTTATGTGTACTTCTCATAAGACGATTTGGAGGAAGAGGACGCAAGCAAGAGAAAATACACAACTAGGGAGCACATGAGAAGAGCTGGGTGGCGTGAACTATCAGCTTGTCTTTTGTAACACTATACTTGTCCCACCCCTGGGATGTATAGAATCCCCCCCATTCTGGTCTCCCATGAGCCAGACAACATCAAACGTGCCGATTACAGATAAAATCCTCTGCTTTTCCAGGTATCTGAATTCAACATGAGCAGTTGCCAGCTACTACCGCAGCCATGGTTTGCAAATGGGTTTTTAAATAAACTGTTTCTGCTGGTATTGCATTCATTCCCTGACTTCCTACCTTCTCCACAGCTATAAACACAGCACTCCAACCTCTTCCTTAATCTCATTCTGTGATTATGAGCTGCTGAGGCTGGTCAGACTTCACACAAAATAGTGTCTGGATCATGGAGAAAAAGAGAAATCACATTTTGCTCCAGAACTTACTTCCCTTCCCAGAAGGAATACAGTATGTGTCCACTTCAAACATCTGCCTTCACCTTTGAACCGTGTACACAATTAATTCTGTGCTTAAGGCATGGCTCTCTTTGTAAACAAATCTCTGAGGAACCTGCTTCCCTCTTGAAACATTTACCCATTCTAAAGCTTGCTAATGACTCAACATGAAAGCCTACGTGGGGCTCTGCCTGTGCTCCAGCTGGGCTGGGATTAACAGCTTGCCTCTCCCACAAGGAGTGAAGTTCCAGTCTAAGTCAGCATCACCTCATTCTGGATCTTAATATTTAGCATTTCACCTGTTCACCCCTTTAATCCTCATCACCTTCTTTTCAGACACCCCTCCCCACCCCCCCAAAAAAGGTAAAACCCAGTTCCTTAATGGACAGACTTTACCATACCTGATACTCCTGTTGGCATACAGATTCCTTTGCTACAGGCTGGCTGCAGTTCTCCCTGTTGTCTTTCAGTGATCCCATCATCACATTGCTTCTGACAATTTATCATTTAACTACTCACTCTTGAATTTTTTTTTGTGAAATCTTCAGGTCAAAGCCCTCCTTTTAAACCAGACACACTTCTCCATCTACACCTCCTGCACACCGGGCTAGCTGAAGACACACCTGATCCACCACAGGATTTCACAGGGTGCTGACAACCACCATTAACCAACAACCCCATTGGCACCACTAGCCACATGACCACCGTCTCTGAGCATGGAGATCCTCAGACAAAAACATCTGTGGTTGGTGGGGTTGCATCTACATCCATCACACCTTTACTTTGCTTGGGGCGGCTGACACTTTTGGTCTTCTCTTCCTGCTTCAGTCTGCAAGCCCTAGACCAGAGGTAATGAAGAACAAGTTTCTCTCAGTAGAACTTGCAAATGGCAGCTGTGAGAATCCTCATGAGCTTGCTTTCTGCAGCACTTTGTCCTTGACACCCCTGAGTGATTGCTGCCAAGTGCTGGAGGCTGGGTATGCTGATACTTGGCATCCTGGCTTTCCTTCTGGGGATTCTATCTGCTAGGTGTCTTCCCACCCGGATCCTGCGTGGCCTTTCCACAGAGCCTGGCAACAGCTGTGGATATTTCTGCTATCACTGGACCACCAATCCCTGGTGTATCTCTGTAGTATATGAAGGTTTAGAGGTTTGGAACAGCAACAGACAGAAAAGCCTGGGGAGGATTGATAACAAAACAGAACAAAGTGTAGAGGAAATTAAAGACGGGCAGAAGGAAAACGTCAGAACTGACCATTTTATTTCATGGGCACTTGTTACATTCTAGCCCAGGTTAAGACTCGCTTGGTGTCATTCTCTGCCTGCTGCTTGCAGTCCTGCAAAATGAGTTCAGTGGTCTCTGGCCAGCTGATATATCTACCCCAACTATTCCTTGGCTGACATCTCTGAAGGAAAAATTAAGTGCTAATGCTAATGCAGGAGACAAGGACTGTTTTTCAACTGCAAACCAAAGGTGTTTGAATACCTCCTTGTTTCAAATGTATGTTTGTTGTGGCTTTAAAGAAAACCATGCAAAGATAGCATGTGCAATCCATTTTTCAAAGAGAAAACCAAACGCTCAAGCCTGTGGCAATTTATCTGCATACAGCTGAATCCCTCAGATCATGAAGCTGTTAAAGAAAAATGGAATTCACTGCTGATCTCGTGACTGCAGGAGAGATGGTATTTCCCTCACTGCCCCCCAAAAGAAGAAAGTAAGCCTTTTATTTATAAAGAGCATTTTAGACAAAAACAGGAAGTCATTAAATGTGAATGGTCAGGAGTCCAACTGATTTCTAAATTCATAAAGATATGTGAAGCTAATCTCTAAATAAAAGTCTGGCTGATGCCAAAGCAATCAGTATTTATCTCTGTGTAAAGACAAACAGTAGTCCCTGTGGAGTTCTGCTGTTGCCAAAAACCTGACACACAGAGGAAATTTTGGTGTCTTTTTCAACTTCCAGGCATTCTAGACGAGTCTTTATGTTCTACTGTGGACACAAATGCTCCTTCAGTCCCAAATCAGCAGCGGTAGCTTGGCTGGAAAAGGAGCACAAAAGCCCAGCTGCAAAGAGGCTCCTAATGCTCCTGGTACTGGTGTCCCTGGGTCACAGTGACGTGAGGCAAAGGAAAACAGCAACAGATGTCTGGGGAAAATTAGAAGCAAGAAACCACCTTGCAGTCCATACCTGGCATCTTATCTGTATCCCCCTAGTCAAATGTCAGCCAGGATCCTCTTTACAGGTACTTATTGCTCATGGTCATGACTTGGGGCACCAGGTTGGGGATAGACCTGTCCCCGAATAGCAAGAGGGCCCTGTCCTAGGGGTCTGGGTGAAGTTTTCAGGTCCTGGCTTTGGAGGTAATCTGGAGGTAACCAGGTCTGGTGACCACACGAACGTGCCTATACAAACATGAAGGCTCAATGCAACAAGGCCATCTGAGGCAGACGTGGGACAGCTGGTACCATACAGGCACAGCTCACAAGCCTCCTCAAGGTATATTTTGCATGCTTGGGGCCTGGGTGTTTCAGAGCTTCTCCAGCCCCTGCAGTCTGCAATCAGAGAAAAGTCACTCGCTGCCATGTTGGAAAAAACCCACCCTGTTTTGCCCACTTTTCCTTTTGAAATTTGTATACCCCCTGCAGCACACTGGTACTTTCCCAGGGATGGTGACAATGCTACACTCAGACAATACACTTTGTTTGGCAGATTTCAAACAACTTTGGTACGAGAGATTGTTTAATTGTATTTTCTTTTGTTGTTAAGGACATTAAGCGTTACTGATATTATGTTTGGATAAGCTCCAGTTGCAACACAAGTTTCCAAATGAAACATGGGTGGATGCAATTTAATGTGTAAAGGGCTGCTTTCGTTCTTACATAAGATGAAACTAATAATAATAGAAGAAAAATATTAGTCTCTATCTGCTTCCTTAATAGGAATAAAATTTGTTTCTTCCATGCTAGCACAAGACTGAGTTGGAGAAAGTGCTACAGAAAGGTAAGAGATACTTACTGTTCTATACCAGGTCTACCCCAACAGTGTGCACTTTTATTTCTGTATAACCATACTGCAATTAATCTGATTACAGCTAGCAGGCTAAGATGTGTTAGACACCCCTTCAGGCAACTGCATTAAGTCTGGTTACACAGAATGGTCTCAAGATGCAGAGTCGACCGTGAGAGCTGTCCTCCTCTGGGAAAATGAAGAGCATGAGCTCTGGAGCAAAGTGGACAAGAGGAGGAAAAAACCCTCTTGGTTAAGGGGACGTTATAGAATCACAGAATGTTAGGAATTGGAAGGGACCTCGAAAGTCCAACCCCTCCTGTCAGAATAAATCCCCTTGGAAAATCAGTCTGTCTTTTGGATGTGTTAAAATAGCCTCCTCTCCATACAGACCTTCAACTAATCACCTGAACATGAAAAAATCAAAATAGTATCTTAAAGCAGAAGCAAACTTGGACAGGCTGTACATGAACAATGGTGCTACAGTAAGTCACCTGTACACCTCACCACCCAAACAACGTCAAGGCTGTACAAACACTGTTTGGGTTATCAGGCTACCAGTGAGGTGTCTACAAATAGCAATGATAAAACAGAGGGAGGATAAAGCCTCATTGATAGCAGACAGACACAGCACTGGACTTTACAAGAGAGACAGTCAGTGAAGAACCACACAAATTTTGCTTGAGACATGGTTTGAAGGGATGCAGCTACTCCTTGGTTCTGAAGGATGCCTCTGATTTCCCTTGGAATATTTGATTTTCCCTAGCTGGACATGTTGGCATTATACTGTAACTAATTAATGTAAATATTATCATGCAGTAAGAAGCACTGCAATAATGTACAGGAGGTGAGCTTTCCCCTGTCAGAAGGGTGCTTACCATTCTGCAACATATAATTCTACTGTGGTAATGATGGTGCTTCCTGTAATTAACAGGGGAAACACAGTGAACAAGTCTGGAAATGTTTCATTGTTGGTGGTAAATATCTGGATTCCTGTGGTGGTTTTGGACCTAACTAAAGGCCCAATACCCACCAAGCCGTTCGCTCACTCACCCCTTCAGCCGAAAAGGGGGAGAAAATAGATATTGGGAGGCTTAGGACTTGAGATAAGGACATTACTTGGATGAGGGAATGGGCAGAACAGACTGAGCATAGCTGGGTGGTGGAATAATTGTAGAGAATTTCTGATGGGATGAGGATTTTATGATTGCCTTTGCATTTACCATTACAGAATCTATATTGATTTAGAGTCCTCAGGCAAACAGAGAAGACAGCACTGATAAAATTTAGCCTTTATTGCAGCTCATTGGTTTCAATAATCACATTGCCAAACCACGCAGTATACTTGGGAAAAAGGTGCATCTTCATCTAGTCCTTTCTCTCACCAAGACACAACTGAGGTAAATCCTGGGAACGCACATATTAGAGGAGTGATGCTTTGCACAGTTCTGTTTAACGTCAGGTTGAGTAGGCAAAGAACAAAGCTAGGGAAGAATTCAGAATTGGTAAGATATCCTCATTATTGCTCATGAGGCAACCCCAGTCTCATCCCCTTAAAGCGTTAGCCATAACAGCTGCTTCTGGGTGGGACATGCACTGCATCTAACCTCTATCATAGAATCATAGAATCTCCTGAGCTGGAAAGGACCCATAAGGATCATCAAGTCCCACTCCTGGCTCCACACAGGACCAGCCAAGTCAGAGCATGGGACTGAGTGCATAGTCCAGATGCTCCTTGAACTCGATGCTGTGACCCCTTCCATGTTCCAGTGCCTGACCACCCTCTCAGTAAAGAATCTCTTCCTACCATCCAACCTAAACCTCCCTTGTTGCAGCTTCATGCTGTTCCCTCAGGTTCTACCACTGGTCCCCAAAGGGAAGAGATTGGCACCTGCCTCTCTGCTACCTCCCTTTCCCCACTTTTCATGCATTTATCAGAGCTGTGAGTTTTTATTGAACTGATCCCATCGTGTTGCAGTTATTTTTTGGGAACAGCGCTCTACCTTTGGCAGTGTGCTCTCCCATGCTACATTTAAACCCTGCTAAAAGTGCCTGAGTGCTTGCCTTTCAGCCTCTGTTAACACCATGTCCTGCATCACTGTGGCTTGAAGATTTCTATATAAATAGCCTCCGAAACCACAAAAAGGACACTATCATACTTTTTAAAGGTTGCTCAATCTCTGTGTTTCTGAGGATGTGCCTCCTTTGACCTCTGGCACGCTGTTTGCTCCAGCGTCCCCATAAAAGACTAGCTTTTGGCTATGATAAAAAGGAACAATAATAAAGAAGAAGAAAAAAAAAAGAGTGCTAAATCTTCTCTTTCATTTCGCTTACTCCCACCTACTCATGAAAGCGCAATTGTATGGCAGCAGAATACTGAAATACTTCCAATGCCAAAACGGGGCTGATTCCCAGGCACTTTCATCTCTTTCAGAGGTGTTCATGAGAAGTGCCAGACAAAGGTCATTTAAATCCAGCCTTTCTCTATCAAGCAAGGAAGGAAGAGGTGTTAACATTGCTGTTTTCTCTGCAGCATGCTTTGACTGCAGCTCAGCTTTGCCTTGGGTCTTCTGCTACTGGGCACAAGAGAGCCATCTCTGTTCCCACTGAACTCTTGGCCTCTCTAATGAGACTGCCAAAGATGACAATAATTATTTTCCGCTGTCACCTGCCTTCAGACTAAGTGTGATGCCAAAACATTTCTCACAGGGACACAGAGAGGGAAAGCTGCTCTGAGGGCAGAGCTCGTGGCTGTGCTCACATGTGTGCTGCCTGCAGAGCTGCTGGGAACATGCTGCTTCTGCAGGGAAAGATCTTCAAAAATTCTTTCCTTTTAGCACTCTCTGCTTGCCCGGGACTTCAGTCCTCAAGGGATTTAAATGCCATTCAATGTAAAACTTTTAGGAGTTGAAACTGAAACTGTCTAGAAGTTTTCAAAATACAAAAGACCTTTAAAACAATTATCTGAGATATGGACCAAGCTGATCTGGAAATAATTCACATCACCACTATGTACAGCAGGGCAGCATTTTGTTTTTTAAAATAACGACTAATAATAGTTCAATCAGATGTGGCAGACCAGCTACATACAGTGCAGGTAGGCCACACCAATGGCTGCCAGTGGAAGAAGATACCTGTGAAACTATTTGCTTCACACTTGGAAATCCTAAGGCTGCTTGCAGGGAATGACAAAGCAGTAGCATCCAAAACCCAAGCCTAATAATGTTCTTTATGCTCCAAAGGCCCTTAGATCTGCCTAATCCCCTCCAATTGATCCTTCACACCATGTCACTGGGCCACATCTACTGGCACGCTGCTCTGATCACTCCCTGGGAAGAAGTTCTACATGAACAGTTGAGAATGTCTGCTCAGCATGTAAGCTGGGAGACCGGCATCAAATCCATTGTAACTCTCCCAGCTTCTGAAGCACACAACACGTGATAGCTTCCCACCATTTTTCTGCACACCTCAGAGCAGGAGCCATAACAAAGCCAGTAGAGCAAAATCCAGGGTGAAAGCAGCAAGACAGAGAGGCCATTACAGTACTGTAGGAAAAGTCTGTTTCTCCAGATGCTTGTCTTGAATGGGCAAGCCATGGAATCATCAAACCTGAAGAAGAGAAGGCTCCAGGGGGACCTAAGAGCTGCCTTCCAGTACCTGAAAGGTGCCTCTAAGAAAGCTGGGGAAGAACTGTTCCCAAGGGGATAGAGTGACAGAATGAGGAGTAACAGTTTTAAAGAAAAGGGAAGATTTAGGTTGGGTATTAAGAAAAGGTCCTTCAATATGAGGGTGGTGGATCACTGGAACAGGTTGCCTAGAGAGGCAATGGAGGCTTCATCCCTAGAGATATTCATGATCAGGCTTGATGGGGCTCTGAGTGACCTGATCTAGTGAAGATGTCCCTGTTTACTGTAGGGGGGTTGAACTAGATGACCTTTAAAGGTCCTTTCCAACCCAAGACATTCTATAATTCTAATATCCAATCTAAAATGCACCGGCATAACTTGATGTCATTTCCTCTTGCCCTATTGCTTGTCACTAGGGAGAAGAGGTCAGCCTCCACCTTGCCACGACATCCTTTCAGGTAGTTGTAGAGAGCAATTAGGTCTCCCCTCAATCTCCTTTTCTCCAGACTAAACAGACCCAGTTCCCTGAGCCGTTCCTCATAACATTATTCTCCATAAAAACCAAAGACAACAGAAAAGAGGTGCCTGTAACTGATAAGCAGCCTGGATATTCCTTATCTCCTCTGTGTTCTGCATCACAGGATAACACCTGTAATCACCACGGTTGCTTTGGGCAGGAGTTCAGGGCTTATGAGAGCTGAATGCAGAGATCTCCCAGGGTTCACTCGTGGCTGTCAAACACTGCTGCTGAGGTTGAACATTGTGACAGTGCAAACATTTTGAGTGGAAAATTCAGTCGTCCGTACTGGATGGCACAGGGCACAGGTAAGAGCAAACACATCAAAAAGTGAGGAAACAGGTTGCTTCACAGAATGCAGTACACACTGTCAGCAGGCTTTGGGACAAGCACTGAGATGACCACACACAGTACAGTGAGGACAGGGATAGGCAAAGGAAGTACACCAGTGCCTGCGAGTGTTGGACATCACTGCAACAGATGCGTGTCAGTGTTTACAGAGGCAATTTAAAGCTTACTCAAATGTTCTATGGAGACATACAAAACAGATGAAGAGAGACAGCCCCAGAAGTTGTTTACAGCAGAAGAGGGCTATACGTGACCTGCCCCCTCTCCACCCTTCTCCCTAGCTGCACTTTCTGAATTTCGTGACAGTACAGAAAGTTGTCCCATTAAGCTGGCATCACAAGAGCATGAGCTGTCTCCTTCCTGTGTGGAATAACCAGCAGCACAAACTTGCTGACAAAACCCTTCCTTGCCACAATTCTTAGGTAATTTTCCTGGAAACATTCATACTGAAAGCAATCTGCAACACACTAAGCAGGGAGAAGGAAAGGAGTGTGGATTAAGGAACAGTGCAGATGTCAATCTCCAGCTCATGTAGCACCGTGTGGCTTTTCAAAAGCATGTTGTCATCACTGGGATAGAAATTATTTAATGCCACTGTGTCATTATTTTTGTCTGGTCTGGCTTCAGGGACATCTGTTAGTTCTTTTTTGTTGGTTTATTTTGGGTTTTTTTTCTGTTGTTATTGTTGTTTGTGTGTTTTTTGTTTTTGTTTTGAGGAGTGATGAACATAAAAACACAGTTGTGCCTTCATGCCAATAGAACTGATGGTACTCTGGGAGCCCTTGATGGAAGATGCCCAGAAGGGACCAGGAGAAGGAGCCAGCGCAGCCTCCACTTTTTGCTTCCGCAGAGAAGGGAGCCAAGCAGTGCATAGTAGTCCCTCAGGGACAGTCATGGACCACTCTCTGTAACACTGCTTGGCATCATGGCATGGACGGTGAGCCAAAAACCTCACTCAATGGAGGCAGTTGCAGGCTTCAACCCAAACTCTCTATCTCAGCTATCTGTTGGGGTTCAGAGGCAACTGCTATGACCAGAATGTGAGGGCTTGTCCTCACAGTCCAGACTACCATCTATACTAATGTTTGTTTTGGGTTTTTTTCCTCAAGAATTTGAGAAATGCTTTGCAGGAGCAGGACACAAGTGGAATCAGTGCCTTGCAAGTGCATCCCATGCAGAACGAAAGAGCCTTGATTGGCTCATGAGCACTCATGAATGCTAAAGAAGTCCTGGAGCCAGAGCTGAAACTGCCACAAAAGAGGGTGCCCTCACACCACGTGTACAAACTGCAATACCCATATATGCCCTTCAATCTCAAATGATGAAAATAATCTAATACAAGTCCTCTCCATCTAAATTAAAGAGCAATTCATACATGAAGTGAGCTACCAAATACTTAAATACTTCCAGATGTTTCTTTCACTGATACGTCTCACGCTGCTTCAGGAAGTTTCTAAACGTATTGCTAACCTAGCAACTCTTCTCTAACAGCTCTTTAAAATGTTGGCAATGTGTCTGTCTTTACATTTTATTTTCCTGGGACATGAAAGATAGAGGTGTTTAAACAAAGAAACGTACTTCCAAGCTCCCAAGCACGTGACCTTGGTTTTTTCCTTTGGGTTTTTTTATTTTGTTTTTCTGGAGCACAGTCAGTCCATGTCATGGAAGTGGAGGAGATGGTTTCAAGATGTGGCGACATACATCTCTTATTATCACAGATTTCAGCACACGCAGAAGCACTCCACTGTATCACTCTATTGCAAAACGTTGCCTGCAAAAATTGCGTAAGTGCAGCTTTACAGGCAATTGTATCAGAATACTAGGGTCTTTTCTATGCACTGCAGAAAGGTTACTTTCTGAACAACACAAAACTTAACTCTTTAAAACAGTACCTGAAGCCTTCTGCATGTGCCGACTTATTTTGTTGTTGCGGTTTCTGCTTTCAATGAAACCTTCCCTAATAAAACCTCTGGCCAGCTTTTTTCTTTAGTAATTTGGGGGAGTATTTTGGGAGATCTGCACTGAATGGGGCAATATGCAATGGAGACATCCCATAAGCGATGCTTTGCAACAATCCTTTTACTGTATGAGTCATGGTAGCTCCAGACAGTCAGCCAGTGGATGCAGGAGACCACACTGAAAACTTCTGGGAGAACAGCACGTTGTTTCAGAGTGAAGTGCTTAAGGTACAAAACTTATTAATAGATTATAGTCACGGTTTTAATACATGTCATCGGCATTGTTTAAGGTAAAGGCCAGGTTTTAAAATTTCATTCATGTCCCTGCTTTCACCATTTGCAGTGAAATTTTGGCTTTAACACAGTCAAATGCAGCACTTCTGCTTCAGGCAGCTCTGGATGCAGCTCCCTCCAGTCATTTTAAATGGAGGAGGAGATGACAGAAATTCGAGACACTGTCGAGGACGTGCATAACAAACGATGAGAGGGAATGGCTTAAAATTGCACCAGGGGAGAGTTAGGTTAGGTATCAGGAAGAATTTCTTTATGGAAAAGGTTGTCAGGTATTGCAACAGGCTGCCCAGGGAGGTGGGGTAGTCACCATCCCTGGAAGTCTTTAAAAGGCATGTAGATGAAGTGCTTGAGGACATGCTCTAGAGGTGGACTAGACAGGGTTAGGCTGTGGTTGGACTTGATGGTCTAAAGGGTCTCTTCCAACCCAGGTGATTCTATGATTCTATATAGACTGTATCCTGGAAACTGTTAAATCTGTGGTTGAACACCCCTCCCAAAAGGCAATACTCAAAACAGGCACAATTTATTTCTTGATCATGCCTTGATCAGCCATTGTCTCTGCATAATCTAGTTTTTCAATTGTTTCTCAACCAGGTCCTGAGCTTAGGAACTGGAAGTATGTGGCAACCAGACTAAGACAAAATAAATTAAAGAGCATCTTTTCAGCACTGAGTTTCCCAGAGCTCTGTAGAGGGATTATAGTCTTCCTGGAGAAGAAAAAAGATTGGTGACCCTGGGAAAAAAATGTAGTATCCTCTGCACCCCTAACCACTGCCATGCAGGAGGACCTGCACCAGCTCTGCTCTGTATCCGTGGGCTCCACCGAACCCACAGGGAGCTACTTGAGGCAAGAACCCCCCTAAAATCTCAGCGGCAACACCCAAACTACCCCTGGCAGCCAGTGGTCAAGGGCATCACACTCTGTCGCACCCCCCATATCTGCTCCTGCTCAGACAGGGAAGACACCAGGCAAATGCCCGCCTAACCCAGCTCTGCAGGAAAGGCACTCAATCCTCCTCCCATGGAGGCAGTTCTCTCCTTCAGTCAGAGAGATAAATTGACAAGAGGAACTGATGGTTAGTAGTTAATTGTGCTGTTTTCTGAAACTTCCAAGGGAAAAGAAATTAAGGTCCATAGCAGTGTGCCCAGGTGGCTAAGAGGGCCAATGGGATCCTGGGTTGCATCAAAGGGAGCATGGTCAGCAGGTGAAAGGAGGTGATC
>VZTU01019466.1:4324-15237 GCA_013400835.1 Zapornia atra | reverse complement strand
GTAGCAACGTATCTTGAGAGGAGCGGGCTTGTGGCCCACCCATACTCATTAATGCTGTGACATGACTCAGCTTGCCCTAATATAATCAGGCCTGGGGGGCAAGGGGAGACATGTCAGGGCAGGATTGGTGTGCAGTAACAGAAAGCAGAAGCCTGTGAGGTAAGGTAAGAAACTGCGGGCATGTTAACAGCTGCCTTACAAGGAATAACGTGACCGCGTATCTTNTACAAGGAATAACGTGACTGTGTATCTTTAACCAGTTGGTAATACTGAGACGCGTGTAAGGCGGGTGAACAGAGCACCTAACCAATAGCAACGTAATGTAGCTCGGGGGCTGATATAGAAACCTATATAAGCTGTGTGTGTGTGTCTGAATAAACGAGCTCAGCACTGACCACATTGATCCAAGTTGAGTCCGCAAAACTTCGGCTCTGGCAAGGGGGTGAGTCCGGGACTGGGCTGCGGCCCCGTCCGCGCGCACTGCCCGCAGAGGCGGGGACGGAGACGGGGGAAGGACCCAAGGAGGGGAAACCGCGGGACAGCACCGCCCGCGCGCAGCCCCCCCCTCCGCGCGCAGCTCCCCCCGGCGCGTAGCCCGCCCGCGCGCAGCTCCTGCCCCTCCCGCCCGCGCGCAGCTGCCGCCCGGGAAGAGGCCTTTGCCTCGGTCAGGTCTCCGTTAAACCCTTTGCTTTTCTGCTACCTAGAGAGAGCTGACGGGATCCCGCGGGGACAACATCTCAAGTGTTTATTTACCGCTGGAACTCGGAGCGATTCGCGCTTACTGCCCGCCTGGAGAAGCAGCTCTTCTGTACAGTTCCAGTTCCTCGTTTAGCTGTAGCAAAGGGTTTGTGTTTTGTTTGCTCCGTTTTGTTTTGCCCGTCTGCATCTTCCTGTAATAGTTGATCTTTCCCTGAGAGGCGAGGGGAAAGGAAGGGCAGTCACATTCCTGTTGTGGGTCAGTGTGGTGGGTTACTGCTGGCAGCTGCGTCCCACACAGTCCCCAGGTCACTTTCTGCTATTGAAGATACATGTATCACATGCAGTTCTTTTGGTGGTTTGTTGGTTTGGTTTTTTTTAAAATTATATGTCTATGCACAGAGTTTTAGTAAGTTTTTGAATCAGATTGTCAGAAACAGTAACAAAGCAGGAATTTGAACCCGAAGCGGGACCAAAAGGGAAGCAGTGCATCTCCTTTCATAGAATCATAGAATGGTCTGGGTTGGAAGGGACCCCAAGGATCACAGAGTTCCAACCTCCCTGCCACAGGCAGGGCCACCAACCTCCAGGCCTGGAGCTACACAAGGTTGCCCAGGGCCCCATCCAACCTGGCCTTNGGACAATCACCTCCCTGACTCTTCAACCTGGTTTTTCTCCTCTGATGGCTGAACAACTGCACAGTCTGTCACTTTGCTGTGAGCTGCATCCCAGAAACACATTTTGCTGCCTCCCACATCTTCATGTCATCTTCATGCTTTTGTTGACTGATTGAGGCTTTCTAGTTGAAGAGCCAACCAATTCCTGGTCCTGTGTTTGGATCAGCCCTTTCTAAGTGTTATTGTCATTTGGAAAGAAATTAATCTTTTTGAGACCAGGTATTAAACAGACTTAGAAAGGTAACGTGGGACTCAGATGGATATTAGGGGCCCAAATCCAGTATTATGTTACCCCAAACTGCCAATCAGTTGTCAGGTAACCTTGGAACTTCCACAGGTTTTCTTCTTTTTAAATGCGCCCTTGCTGAAGTGCGTTTGCTGTATCCTGGGCCATAACATCAGCTGACAGTTCCAACACAGGCCTGGGGTGTGGAAGATCCCAGGCCAGTTCTGTGTCTGGAGGGGGTTCTGCCTCTCCTGATGTAAGAGGCCCCACCTGCCTGCGGGGAGTGAGTGACTAGGCAGGAGACTAGGGATGATGAGGAAGTGCTGTGTGCTCTTTTGTGAAGGTTGCCACAGTGGGGAAGGGACTGTCATAGTCACTGATGAGAGAGTCAGTCTGTCTGGAGATTCAATACGGGCTCTCTAAACTCTGGCATTTTACTCAGGTTTGTGCCTGACATCTGACTCTTCCCCTCCCGCTGTACACAGTTCCTAAGGCTGAACCCAGCTGCTGGAACACCGCTCCAGGGTCAGGCAGTGGGAAACGCAGCAAAGGTTGCTGATGGGATGTGCATTTGAATTTGCATATCACTTGTCTCTTTGTGCATGTTGCCTCACAACCCTAAAGCTGCCAGGGAATGAAAAGAGAGCGCTGTGAAGAGTTGCGGTGCAAGGCAGCAGGATGCAAACACTTAGCAGAGGAAGTTAGAAGTTTGACATAGTACATGAAAGTTCATCATTGCTCACTGCATTTTCTTCTTAGTCCATGACTTTTCGGTTAGTCACCTGTTTGCAGAAAGCAAGAAAGGAATAACACCTATGATGTCCAAACAAACAGATGACTTTACAGCCTATAACCTGCCTTCTCCTTGGCAAGAGTTAGTACACATTTGTAACAGTAGAACTAAAGTAAATTACTCCGTTTGCACTCTCCCCAGGGCAAGGAAACTGCATGGGTGTGGGCCCAGCTAAGCCCAGGGGCATCCAAGCTGTGCTGGCTGCTGGAGGAGGAAAGCCTGAGATGGAGATACCGACTCTGTGTCCTCTGTGTGAGCAACAGCCCTTTTGAGAGAGCTGCTAGAGATCAAGGTAATCTTAACAGAAGCCTGTATCCCATTTCAAGCACAGACAGGCATCTTAGCTCTGTAATCTTGCAGTTACACTCCAATAACTGGATTGCTGGGTTTACAGCTGCCATCAAAGCCTTCTTAAAAAAATAACCCAAAGAAACCACAAAAAAAGATGTTGAGAACAAATTACTTTGGTGTGTTTTGCGGAGTAGGGAGAACTTATCTCTTTCTTGCTGGCAGAGACATTCTTAAGGAAACTTGAATATGTACAAAAGTGATTCACTAGCATTGTCTGCAGCGTGATTCTTCACTCTCATCGTGTCTCCACAGACAGACTTCCATTGATTTTGCTAAACTGCTCCTAAACAGCACGAGTGAGGACCAGTATCTAATTCTGATGGGCTGGACGCTGGTAGGTACCCTCACATAAAAGCTTCTGGAGTGTGGTAGGGAAGGGGTAAGGCCACTTCATCAGTTCTGGCACTTCAATGACAATGTTAAGATACGAAGTTGCATCATCCCAACTAATTCCTGTGAAATCATCCCTTTTCTCTCTTGTCCATTTATAGATGACTTAGTTTCTCAGAGCTCTGGTGGTAACCATGTTTCTCCTGTGAAACCAGACATGCCGACACCTCGTGCTTCATTTTGATTTTTACCTGTTGAGTCTGTTGATTATCCCAGAGGGATAAATAGATAGAATAAAGTCAAAATATGTATTTTTAAGCACAGAGGATTTTGGAGTCAGTAAGTGAAGCTGATGTGTGAAAGCCAGAATGCTGACATGACGTGGGGAGCTCAGTAGCTCCAGCAAAAATCGTAACAAAATGGGTGGGTTCAGTGTGTGTTCATCAGCTGAGACAGTAAAGCAGAACTGAGTGATCAAGATACCAGAAAAGTAAAAGAGAACAAAGAACTGCACTTAGGTGTGAGATACACACAAATAGTATCCTGTGTCATCACAGATAAGTTAGTATTAACCACTATTTTTGCACACAGCTTTTAAAGACTTGAGCATATCTCATATATGCACATTTTTAACTGTCCTTGATTATGTATTTACAAAATGTATAAAAATGATATCAAGAGATCAGTGGCTTTATCAAGAATTCTAGAAAAACATAAGCCCTTGAGCAAAAACATGAGCCCTTGCATATGAGTAAGGCAAGGTATTCATACATGAGGTGTTTTGGCAAGATATTCAAGCATCACTTGCAGAGCTGGGACGCTGGTGACGATGGCAGAAACAATGGTACAAGCAGTCGTCTAATCCTCTGGGCAGCATTGAATACCCCTGGTGTTCTCTGCTGTTTATAACATTCCCTATGAAGAGTGACAGTAATTACAATGTGAGCTTTAAGAAAATGTTTCATATTTGCTGTTACAAATTCTGCATATTTATTAGACCTGCACTTAGTTTTCAAACCTGCTATTCATTGCAGTGCACTTAGAGCACCCCTGGAAACAACTTAAACAAGGGAAGCATCTTTCCACATTGGATTCTCTAATACCAGGTGGTCAGACTGCATCATCAGTGCAGGTTCGCCTCTGTCCTTCACAAGCTTGGGCAGCTTCCTATTTTGCCCTTTTTACCAGCAGTCCCATTCTCTTCCTTGCATGAGAAAGCAGAGAGAAGAAGCTGCAGAGGCCCCTAATCTTAGAATAGTCTAGGCACAGGGCTGCAGGCAGTGCTTCTAAGCAGAAATGAGTGAAGGTAGATGGGCCAGGAAAGAAGGCAATGTGCAGTTTTCTATGGAGACCAAAAAGATCGGAGAGAAGGAGAAAAATTGAGAAAATAGTATTTATAGGAGCACAATGAGTGTGTGTGTAGGGCTCTGCCTTAGGGAAGGCTGTGTGATGGTCACAGGCAGAAAGGAAAGTGACTGAGGTGTTTCTGCAAGACAACCACACACAGGTTTTCCCAGATTCTTGGGGCTGTGCACTGGCTGACACCACCTCACCTGGCTGCGTGTTTCAAGGTGCTGTGGTCTGGAGATGTAGATGTCTGTGCTGACCTGTACCCTGATGGATGTAGTAACACTAGTATGTGCTAAAGGGAGCCTTTCTCATCAGAGGTAAATTAAACAGTGGAGGCAGTACTACTTGATACAGTCTTGGTTTTAATTCTAATAAACCCAGCTCTTGGTTGTCGCAGCCTTTCCATTTCCTTCTCATTTTGACAGTTTTTCTACACAGCTGTGTGAGATGCAGCAACCGTGTGTTTTCCAGCCTTTCCCTGGTCTCCAGCCATAGCTGATCCCTGTCCCTGATCCTGTCTGAATAATGTAACACTTATCTCCCCACCCAGGGGAATCCTTGTGCAGAGTTGTCAGGGCTGCCCCAGCCGGCCTGTCCATCCCAGCCACAGCTCAGGCTGGGCATACAGATCAGCTCTGTGAGCTCTGTGAACATGAGAAGCATCGAGGAGCAGCAGGCGCCCTGGAATACATGGGCACTGTCAGCCACATCAGACAGAGTGAGGAGGACTGGGCAAGAAGTGACAAACTGAAGCCAAAAGGGCGTATCTAAAAATCAGTGCTTTAAGAGTGAGAGAGGTATGAATAGTAGGATGAAATCAGTATCATCTAATAATTTATATACACATTCTAAACAGGAAAAAGCAGAGCCTGTGGGGAATACAGTGAGAAAGAAACAAAGCAATAAATAAGAAAAATGTAATATCAAATTAAAATGCCCATTGCTTGGGAAGTATAATTAAAATTTCAGAGGAATAGATAAAAGCCCTCAGAATGCAAGGTGCTGCTTTGTTTCATCTGTTTTCAAAGAGGCCTACCAATGCCAAGGGTATAATTTCTGGTTTTGCTGTTTACCTCTGCAAAGCCAAAGCGTAACACAAACAGGAGAGTCCATATTCTGTAATGTCTGTAGAGCATTTGGACACGTTTTTGGTGGCTGCCTCTTAGAAAGTTAGTTCTCCTTTTCTGCCAAACTGCTGAATTTGTAAGAGGAGCTATGGCATCTCTAGTAAAAGTCAACTCTCTTTTCTTGAGATGATTGCTGCTATCTATAGTGTAGTTCTTCTTCAGGAATTGTAAATTGTATTGTTTCTCAGAAGATCAACTAGTTGTGCCTTCAAGCTATGCCCTCTTGGATGTCCATTTAAGTCCATAATAGAAGAGGAGGAGTCTCATTTGTCATTTCCCATTTCCCTCATTTTCAAAGTGCTTCAGTTTCACATTTCATTTCAAATGTGGAAAGAGGCAGGAAGAGACTGTGGTAGTCACTTACCTGGTAATTACTAATTGAATAATTTCTGAAATCCTCTAGTCTTACTGTATTAATTGTGAAGATTTTTCCTGATAATTGAATTCATTACTTCTCCTGTTAATGAGCATACAATATATAGGGTTTTTTAATGATTCCCTTTAAGTTAAATCTTCAGGTAAGTCAGTCTGCTAAGATAGCTGGTATTTTTCTGCCTGTCAAATGCTGGAAGTTACTGGGCTTATCCTCATCAGCAAGCATAGAAGATGAACACACAGACATTCCTTGGTAGCCCTCTGTATTGCAAAGAAGAGAAGGTGGTGTTTGTGTGATCTGGCACTGTCGAGGTTTAACCCCAGCCAGCAGCCAAGCACCACACAGCCGCTTGCTCGTTCCCCTCCCGCTGTGGGATGGGGGGGGAGGATGGGAAAAACCCCAAACTCCTGTGTGGAGGTAAAGACAGAACATCAAGGCCATTTACTCTTTGATTTCCAAATGATCTTTGGAAATAGAAGCAAAACATGGTACAGTGTATATATAATGTACATACAACAGTTCTTAGTCCATTTTTTGCCTGATGTTCCCCTAAAACTTGTCCAACTCAGGTTAATGGAGAAGTCTTTAGTTAGTCTCTCCATTAAAATTACTAAGGAAAAGTTGGCCTTGTAGGAATAGGTCTGTGGCTTCTGATGTGATTTAATTTTCCTGGGTCTGACATATTGAGAATTAAAATAGGATGGCATTTTTAAAAACTGTCAGTAATTGCTGCTCTTATCAATCATTAGCCAATGAGGCACCATCTGTATCTGCTGTCTTTGCCTTGGCCTGCAGCAGGTTTTTTCTTCATTTCCTTTTTACTTTCACAAAATAATGAAGTTATTAAGCTTCATCCCTTTGTTTCTGTTCATAAAATTGATATCCTTGCCACACATTTCCTGTCATGCTCAAAGGAAAGCTAAAACAGGCAGAGCATTTCTCTTTCCCTTGCACTTATAAGCATCCGTGCTATCCGTGCTAATATTTCTCACTGCCTGCTTATGGTTTAGTATCTCCATACTCCAGCCCTTAAGAAATGTTGAAGGTCTAAGATTCCATCCTGGCTTTTCTATGCTTTTTAACCAGACATCTGATGATCTTTGTTCTGAATTAATTTTCAAGACCATGTTTTGCTGCTAAATTGGGACTCATGTCCTCTAATTCATCACAACTGCATAGGTTTTCAGGGTCAACAGCAGTGGGAGCACTTGCTTTAGTCAACCTTTTAGCAGTGTTTTTAACCAGTGGAGAATTGATTATTAGTATTCTTTTACTGTTGCACATCTTATTAAATCATATGAGAGAGCTTCCTCCTCCAAAGACCAGCAACTTCTCTACAGTCCTTTCCTGAAGTACAGTCGGTGTCCCACACTGCTTCACAAGCCCTTTTACGTTTTGAGAAGCCCATTTCACATGTCTCTCATGAGCTTTGTCTAATTTTCTCTTCTTAATTTGTCATTGTTAGAGCTGGGATATGGAATGATGTCATTATTTGTATTGCTTTTCTCCCCCAGAAACTCTGAAACACAGTTCTGTTCCCCACTGTGATTGTGGTACCCTGAGTGCAATCACCAGCTGCATACTCTATGAGAAGCTGGATTTGAAAGTATCTCTGTGTGGATCCCTGGCACTGACCCTTTCACTACCAATTTTAGTGCTGCTCTTCAGAACAGTTCCTTGTCACTGCTCATCATTATTTTTGATCTAAACTTCCCAGTGATAATCCGTCACCTAAACTTCCAGTGATAGAATGGAACATTGCTCCATGTTTTTACACTGTACATGTCAGAAGCTGCTTAGCTAGAAGACAAGGGCTGTGTCAGGGAATATGGCCCTCGCTGAGCTGTATGAAAACTGTGCCACTTCCCTTAGTTCTATTATACCTGTTGTGGACTTGGGCAAGCAAGCTTGGCTTCGAGCAACAAAGAATCTCCAGTGATGGGTTTCAAGCTCTTATCAATTTGCCAGTGAAATCAGTTGGATTAGCTGGGTGTAGGCATATCTGAGCCAAATCCAAACAAATGGCTTGGCTGGAGCCCCGTTTGGCTGTGTCAAGATGCAAAATAAGCAGCAGGAGTCACAAGGGGGTCGGGATTCACCACTGCCTTAGTGCCATGGTGCACAGTACTGTTGTATTTAACTCATGCCAATCACCTGACCTCAGCTTGGTTTTTCTCTCCCTACCTAAGTTTGTATCTTGATCTCTCACACCTCATGCCAATCTGTTATCCTAAAACTTGATCTACTTCATGCACAATTTAATGGCTTGCAAATGTAAAACCCCAGCTTATTCCCCTGCTAATTCTTTTCTAATGTTTCACTCTTGCAGGTTCCAAAGGCACTGCTCTGATGTGGCTTTGTCAGCCTTCTCCTTTAGGAGCTTCACTTCCAGATGTTGGCCTGCTGTGTTGTGGACATGTCTAGAAGCAAGGCCTTTTTCTGATGGCAAGAAGCATATATAGATACCTCCCAGTACAGAGCCTGAGTGATGCTCAGATACCAGAGTTGGCAGGGTAGTGACTCTTACATGTGACCAGTATACTCAATAGCTAGGGAGCATTGAGCATCTCAGATTTAGATGTTGAAAATGTAGTTGGGAGAAGGAAAAGTGACAGGTAAGACAAACCCCAGAATAAGATATTAATCTGGAAGATATTTACTTTTAATTGAGAGTTTGTGAAAGTTATTTTTCTTAATATTTCAAAATGAAAATGTTTTCTTCTCTGTATGTAAAAAACATAACCTGAGAAAAACAAGTTCTTCCCACTCTACTTTTTTTCACACTGAACAGCTCTTGTTTTGTGCTTTTCTGGTTACAGTCTCACACTTCTACACAGACTGAAAATTATGTGTAATCTAAATAATAATTCATGTGGGTTTACTGCTTTATAACCTACAGTGTTTTCTATCAGTGATTTCCAAACTGGTTTTTACCAGGGATTCCTCTGGCATGTGTTTCTCTGTAATTCTTCCCAGAGCTGTTGCATCCTCTCCCTCTGCTCTCTCTTCTTGTCCCGCTAATGCTACCTAGCTCTTCTTACCCACCTCTATACCCCTTCCCTTTCTACTTGATTCTGATACTCCCCTTTCTCCTATTCCTCCCCTAATGATTCTTCCTTCCTACCCTCAGGTTCCTTTACCATTCTCTTCCCAGCCAGCTCACAATATTTCTTTCCCTCTTCTCAGAGTCCCAACGCCTTTCCCTTAAGAAGGAAAAGAAGTTATGGCAACAGCACAGGGTTTTTGCTGCTTCCATGGCTGGCCTTTTCTGGCAGGGCCACATATTCTCCCTTTCCCTTCCTAGCAAAACTAGATTTCCTGCTGTCTGTAACAGAGATTGCTGGTTCAGGGGATAGATAGGTGCTGCCACAGTAGTCTCCTGGTGTGCAGCAGTTACCCTTGGGGAGCAGCAGGTATTTCATGTCACCTTTGAATGCATTCCTGTCTTTCTGCCTGCAAGTATTTGACATGTAGCATTTGAATATAGAAAATGTTTCAGCATCAGACTCCTGTGGGCTGCTGTTGATGTTGTTGTCCTTTGTTCACAGTGTTGTCCCTTTGGCAGTGCTACGATATCGTTCACGGTAGATAAATATTTATCTATTTGAATCTAATGATGTTGTAATTCTGTGGGCCTAATCCTGAAATGTTTAGTTTTTTCATTTTCAGACAAAAATTGCCTTAATGTTAATGGTTCAAGAATTTTTGTTGCTGTGGTAATGTCATTGGAAAAGAGAAAAAGCTTCTCAGAAGCATCACTTTTTAGCTAGCAATGTATCTCTTTCTTGGATGAAGAGAATCAATGAGAAAACAAACATAATTGAGAAGATCTTTAGGCATTACAGGCATTACACAGTGAATGGAAATGCTTTTATATAAGGGCTTGATATGACAAGCTAGAAATCATTTCCATTGCTTTTAAATTAGCATCTTACATTCCCGGCGGGTTTGTCTCGAGTTTAAAGAACACACAGAAGAATACTGTCCCCAGAAAAAGCTGTCCTATGGAATTTCTCTCTTCTTTGCTTGCAATCAATCAGTGTTTCAGTGAGGCCAGCCTTACATGCTGCTCCTTGGTTGCGGAATGCTTCTTGCTGTACAATACCCATGGCTGTAGCTCACCAGGACACAACACCCGATTTGCTGGGCTCAGTCATTTGTGGCTGGGATCTTGAACATGGGGTTTTGATTCGGTTTTATAGAATCATAGAATCATAGGATGGTCTGGGTTGGAAGGGACCCCAAGGATCACAGAGTTCCAACCTCCCTGCCACAGGCAGGGCCACGAACCTCCAGGCCTGGATCTACACAAGGTTGCCCAGGGCTCCATCCAACCTGGCCTTGAACACCTCCAGGGATGGTGCACCCACCCCCTCTCTGGGCAGCCTGTTCCAGCACCTCACCACTCTCTCTGTAAAAACTTCCCCCTAATATCTAATTTAAATCTTCCTTCCTTTAGCTTTAATTCATTCCCCTTTGTCCTGCCATTGTCTACCCTTTTAAAAAGTTGATTCCCCTCCTGTTTCTCTGCTCCCTTCAGGGACTGGAAGGCTGCCATGAGGTCCTCCGCAGCCTTTTCTTCTCCAGGCTGAACAAGCCCAGCTCCCCCGATCTCTCTTCGTAGGGGAGGTGCTCCAGCCCTCTGATCATCTTTGTGGCCTCCTCTGACCCCTCTCCAACAGTTCTACATCTTCCTTGTATTGGGGGCCCCAGATCTGGACACAGTACTCCAGCTGGGGCCTCACAAGGACAGAGTAGAGTGGGACAATCCCCTCCCTGTCCCTGCTGCCACCCCTCTGCTGATGGAGCCCAGGATACCATTGGCCTTGCGAGCTGCAGGAGCACACTGCTGGCTCATGTTAAGTCTCTCATCCACAATGACACCCAGGCCCTTCTCAGCAGGGCTGCTCTCCAGGAGCTCTTCTCCCAGTCTGTATCTATGTCTGGGATTCTTCCAACCCAAGTGCAACACCTTACACTTGGCAGT
>VZTU01019465.1:4218-25236 GCA_013400835.1 Zapornia atra | reverse complement strand
GAGGGGATTCAGCTTGTTAAAAGTGCAAACACTAGCAGGACAAGGGGGATGGAGTGAAGCTAAAAGAGGAAAGGTTTAGATTAGATATTAGGGGGAGGTTTTTTACAGAGAGAGTGGTGAGGGGCTGGAACAGGCTGCCCAGAGAAGTAGTGGATGCCCCGTCCCTGGGGGTGTTGAAGGCCAGGTTGGGTGGGGCCCTGGGCAACCTTGTGTAGCTCCAGGCCTGGAGGTTGGTGGCCCTGCCTGTGGCAGGGGGGGTGGAGCTCTATGATCCTTGGGGGCCCTTCCAACCCATGCCATTCTATGATTCTATGACTTGTACCTCTTGTAAGCTCCTGGTCTTCCTTCTCCATGTCCCAGGTGGCTGAAAGGCAATCGCACCCGTGCTGAGGAGACCTGCTCCACACCCACGCAGTACCGGGGCCAGTCCATCAGAGACACCCCGGCCCTCCGCACCTGCAAGCTCCCCACCAAGAGGTCCAAGAAGGGAAGCCGCCATTAAACACGTAAGACAGCTCATAGAGCCACTTGGTAGCTTTTACAGCCAAATTGGTAGCTTTTAGTTCGACCTACAGCAAGCCCTGATGTCACCAAAGGTATGGGGACTTCTGTCTCTGACCTCAGTGACATTGGGGTTTGGCTCCAAACAGCTCATCCAGCTCCTGGCAATACTGAGCTCCATGGGCTCCCAGACAGAGAAGCTGCCTGGAGCAGCAGGGATGGAGTCAACCCTGGAAAACAAACACAGGGCCAAAGACAGGCCTGGGGCAGCAATGAAAGAAGGAAACACACGATTAAGTGTCAAAACAACCCCGAGCTGGGATCAAGCACGCTTTACTTCTCTAACCGATTGCAGATGCTCAGCCTTTTGCCCCAGTAAAGGTCCTCCAGGTTGGGTTTGAAATCCAGGGCAGGACACTGCTGGGAAGTCTGGCCCCAAGCTGCCCAGCCCACACAAAAAGAGATGTCTTCCATAAGGAGCAGTTCTTGGTCCAGCATCTGCCTTTCAGCAACTACAATTCCCATCCAAGACACTCAGGTATTTAAAAACAAGGGCTGATGCCTTCAAATGAGTGTCCCAGAAGAGGAAGGTTTGGGACAGCAAATATTCTTTGAATAAAGGGTTCTGAGCCAGAGGGTGATTCAGAGACAGTGCTGACTTTCCCCTGAGCAATGAACTTATTGACACCTACCAATCCAAACACCAGCTCTGAAAACCTATCAGACAGATACCTTCCACCACTGGAAACTACCAAGAGTATTAAATTCAGGGCATAGAGTAGCAAGAAAACCACAACTGCCATCACTCCATCCCAAACATTTTGCTTTTTTCCCCACCTCAGGAACGGGTCTGGAGCTTGTTTGGATTCCAAAGGACTTTGGATGAGCTGCAAGCCTGTAAGCTCTTGGGAAAGGGACCTTTGCTCGTTTGTTAATTAAAGTGGAGCGACCCTGTGCTGCACTGTATGAACAAGGGCTGTCACTGTGCCCTTGCACAGCAGAAGGGATGAGGCAGAAGCCTGAAGCCCAGTTATGGCTGTTTAGTCCCCAGTTATGGCTGTTTAGTCCCCAGTTCACTAAGGATATGTTTAACAGGATGGAGAAAGTAGATTTATGACCAGGGTGTCAGGGATGATGCCAGCTGCTCTGCGCCTTCCTAAAGCAGTTGTTTCTCTTGCAGTGCCAGAGGTTTTATGGATTAGAGGTGGAAATACCAGTCGTTCCATATAAGGCGGGTAAAGTTCCGCCCTGAGGATGGAAAAAATTCAGCTTTCTAAACCATGAGACTGAAACATACTTTATATACAGGCCTGGCCCTTCTTAACCTTCTTCTCTCCCTGCCTGAACTCAATTCCAGTTCACCCCTCCACGATGAGAGTAAGAAAGCCATGACAATACTGCCTGTTTATTCCACAGCACCTTCCACCCAACCCAAGCAAGTTTACAAGTGTTAATGAAATAGAACATTATTTATCCACTCTTGGAGGAGAGAAAGCTCAGTACCTTCACATGTGAGTGCCAAAACGCAGGCACACAGACCCACTAGAGTGTGGTGACACCATTTTAAGGAATAGGAAGAGCCTCTGGCTTCATTGTACTCCTCTTAGGAGCCAGGCAGCTTCCTTAGGTGTCAGCTATAGGGGGTCTGGATTTCAGGGATGGCCAGTGACCAAGTGAGATTGAAAGCTGTTTGGCAGTTTCTAAAGATCTACCTACCCTTCCAGGACCAGGGCACCAAAATAATTCACTGCTCTTTGAAGTTTCACTCTTGGGTTTCTTCCTTTATGAAGGAAGCACTCGCTGACCATTAACATTTTGGGTGAGATACCCATGAGTTAAGTAGTGAGTTGGGAGAAGAGCTCAGAGACAGGAATGTCCCACCTGGGAACTCCTAAGGGCTCCTTGACTCTAGGCTTCCAAGTGTGAGCTTCATTCACTCCCTGAGCATAAAAGGACACAGGCAAACACTAACAGCTTACTGTTCTGCTTGGAAAAAAAACCCTTAAAACATGCAGACTCCTCTCTTCTCTTCCCTAGCAGGCCCTGGTACGACCAGTCCTGGTGACTGGTCTCTTCATCAGAAAACTACTGACTTCTGAGTCCTTCCTGAAGCTTCTCCTACCTGTCAGGAAACATTTCTGATCTATCCCAACACCTCCAGCCTCCTCTGAATCCCCGCTTCTCTGCTGATCGCAGGATGGAATCCACCTTTCCAACCTTTTCCAACATCTATGTATTTTAAAAGAGGCAATTTTAAAAACCTAAACTATGCATGACCATACTAAGACAAGCTAACCTAGATCCTGCTGGTAAAACACAGTCATCTTTCCCAGAGGCAACGTCACCCACATCCCCGGTCGACCAGTTGGTCGCTGTCTCTCCCCTTTCCAGTGGAGTGGAAGCAAAGTGGGAAGGTAGGAGCATCCCTCCCCCAGCTGCTTGATGAGGAGAATTGGTCCCAACCCACGCAAAGAGACTCCTCTGCCTTCCCACAGAGGGGATCCCTGCAGGCCAGGGCTGAGGGGGACAGGCAAAGCGATGGCCAAGAACTGGTGGCCCTGAGACCACGCTGCCCTTTCATGCCAAAAGGCAGCGATCTCTCTAGGCTGGCCAGAGATCCTTTAAGTGAAGCAGTACTGGGAAACCCCAACACTGAAGCCACCCCAAGACTGGACTCCCTCCCAGTCAGAGGGGTCCACCACAGCATGTGTATGTCTAGGAGGAGAGGTGTGCACCATGCACCCCTGGGGCACTCTCCTCTTCTCCCTGCCCATTCTCCAGAGGATCTAGCAGGACACCAGGATGACTGTGGTTTATTGTCACGGCTCTTACGACACCACAGTTGCAACTTAACTCTGGTTTTTAATCCTAAAGAGTTATATAAATATATGTATATTTATTCCTCTGTAACTGAGTGTAAATGACCTTTAAGAGGATGAAAACTCCTCTGTCTCCTATATAGAAATCAAATTGTATATTTTCTTATGTACATCTTCTGTATAAAGCTCTTGCTGCAAAGATGAATTGAACGAGTCTCCCTGAGTCTGTCTGAGGGCTGGGGGATCACGTAGAACATGAGACCAGCAGTACCAATATAGACTTAATCCTCTTTATCCAAGAGGCAGAGCAACTGTTTGGGAGGGGTTCATTATTTCTCTTTCTACACAGCAGGAACACGTAACACCTAACGAGTCCTCAGCCCTTGCAGTAACATTTGAAAATACTTTGTGAGGCCAAACTCAAACCTACTATAAAAACAGAGAGCTGTCACCTGGCAGAGTCCAGGCAGCAGCACCCAGGGTTGTCCTTGGTATTTTAGTTTGGCATTAAGAGCATCACACCCAGGAAAAAACCTTGGCCACCTCCACAACAGCTCCAGGACAGATGCCCTGGGTTCCCCTGGTCTGCAGCAGAGCACACAGACACCCCTGTAAAGCCCTGGTGCTGGTGAGGTCCAAGCCTGCCAAAGATAACACATCTAAACTGACTCCCAGCCCCACACATTTAGCCATCACAGCAGTCTGCTTCCTCAGCACCTGCAAGCAGCGTGGCACTGGAGTAGTTTCCTTTAAAGTAACAGCAAAAAAGCCCCTTTTTGGCTCAGCTGTTCAATGGCTGGCACACATGTGCAGATGGCAGGACCTGCCTATGACACGTGTCACCCACGGTGCCAGCGACCCCCTGTCCCCCTACACACACACACACACAACATGCTGATGCTCTTGCAGGGGCCAAGGGTGAGGGGACACGTGATGGAGCAGTAGTCTGTGAGCTCCAACCCTTCTGGCATCGGAGTGGCTGGTGCCATGCAGGCGGGTGGCACCGTTCCCACGTGCAGCCTCCAACACGCAGCATGCAGCAGGGTGCTGTGTCAACATGCAGTCAGGGGGGGTGAAAGAAGTCTGGCAGCTCCCCAGAAAAACAAGCACGTGCAGCCACCCACACTGATACAAACCAGCAAGGCCTCTTCCACCAGCGTTCATCCTTGCAGCATGTACAACAGAAAGGTTTGTAAGCTTTGAAACACGCCAGCAGCAGCTCAGTTTATCACACTGAGTGCAATGTCTTCTCTTCTTACAAAGCCTCCTCCCCAGACACCCCACCAGCAGCCAGGTAGGATCCCCCTTTCTTCCTCCCAGCCCCTCCACACCTTCACTCCTCAAGCTTGGCCTGGTGCCCACAGTCCCATCACACCTAGTCCCAGCAGCTCCAGCACCACCAGGTACCACTGCGATGCAGAGGTGCCCAAACTCAGCTTCACCACAACAAACAGCACTTGTAGCTCAGCAATCACAACCTACCAAAAGCTCTGGCATGTGCATCTTGGTGATAATCATCTTCATAATCTCAGGGGGAACTGGAGAACCCGCAATGACTCCTGGAAGAATAGAAGATGATGACTACCTCAGAAACTACCTGCTTATTCCCAGGAGTGGTCCCCCAGAAGGTTCTGCATTCCCAGGTTTAAATGCTGGCAAGACCTTTGGGATACACAGGTTCTTGTCAAAATACTTTCTATTTTTGTGGATACAGGTCCCAGTTATTCTAGAAGCAAAGGCTGCAGCAAGGCCAGTGTTCCTGAATGAATTAAGGGTTGGCAGAGTTCACCCGTTAGGAAAACAAACTCTACAGCAGAAACCTAGCCCAAGCTGCAGCTCCCAAAAAGGAAAGTTTGAGAGCACAAAGCACATGGTTTTTTAGCAGGAATAAACACTTTAACAGAAGCAAAAAACCTTTCCCCCTGCCTTGTCCAAGCCTGCCCTGTTGGGAGAGGGCAGATCACGTTTTTCATCTGTTCCACCCCAGGACAACAGAGCAAAAGAGCAGGGAATGAGACAGGACCATTTTTCACCTATCAGAGATGATTTGTTAACCTGGGGTACATCAAGAGGAGTGTGGCCAGCAGGTCAAAGGAGGTGATCCTCCCCCTCTGCTCTGCCCTGGTCAGGCCCCACCTGGAGTGTTGTGTCCAGTGCTGGGCTCCCTGGGATAAAAAAGACAGGGATCTCCTGGAGAGAGTCCAGAGGAGGCTACAAGGATGGTGGAGGGCCTGGAGCATCTCCCCTATGAGGAAAGGCTAAGTGAGCTGGGACTGTTCAGCCTTGACAGAAGAAGGCTAAGGGTGAATCTGATCAATGGTTATCAGTATCTGAAGTGTGGGACACAGGGGGAAATGGCCAGCCCCTTTTCAGTGTCTGTGGGGACAGGACAAGGGGTGATGGCCTCAAGTTGGAGCACAGGGAGTTCCACACCAAGATGCAGAACAACTTTTCCCCAGTGAGGGTGAGGGAGCCCTGGGACAGGCTGCCCAGGGGGGTGTGGAGTCTCCTTCTCTGGAGATATTCCAGCCCTGTCTGGATGCTGACCTGTGCGACCTGTCCTAGGGACCCTGCTTTGGCAGGGGGTTGGACCCCATGAGCTCTTGAGGTCCCTTCCAACCCCTGTGATTCTGTGAACCTATTTAAATGTTGATGCTCCAGCACCATCATCTCCATGCTGCCATTGCCTCAAAAGGGCTGGTGGTCTCCCCGTTCCAGCTCAGCTCTTCCCAAGGCTGTCAGAGACGAGAGAGAGAAGACTCCAGCACACGTTATCACACCCTCTCCTGTGTTGAATGGCTTCAAGAAAGAGACAGAAAACTTCAGGACAGAGAAATCTCAGCACGTCTCTGCCTTGGGGACTGCACCAGCCCGAAGCACACAGAGCATCTGCTGCCACACCGTGGTGGCTGGCGAGAGTTGAGCAAAATGAGCTCCACGCTGTAGCTAATGAAGCAGATTGGGAAGGACCTTCCTGGTTTAAGACAGAAGGAATATGGCAAATGCATCATTCTTGAAGGACACCCCAAGGGAAGGAAACACAGCGTCTGATTAAGAGGCTCGTGCAACAAAACTCTCTCCTCCAGAAGAGGGGTTAGCTTGTAAAGCTCAATACAGCCTCCCAGCAAGGAACCAGCAATATCCAGTCCCTGGGGACTTTTCCATCTGAGCCACTTACCTCCCCGGAGAGACGACAGGTCGTAGGAGTCAAAGTCGGGCTGGGAGAGCATGTCTATAAACATGGTTGGCGTGCCATGCAGGAAGGAGCATCTTCAGGGAGGGGAGAGAAAAGGCAAAGCTGCAGAGCTGGGACCAGGGGCTGCCCCAGCTCAGCACCTCATCCTGTCCCATCACGTGCAGGCAGTGGCACGGAGGCAGGCACAGCTGATATACTTTCATCTATGCACACACACATACATATGTATAAAAATACACATAAACACCCATCTGCTTGTGTATTATGTGCACACAATGGCAGGGCTTTTGTCTGACAAGCTACACCCACTAAGAACAAGCTGGAAAGGAAACTCTCAGCTGCAGAACAGAACTTGGAGAAGGGGCACAAGGGGCTACGTACAAAAGCACACCAGCTGCAGCAAACCAAGCCAGTGCTGCACCTCCAGCCAAAGCCCTGCAGTGATCTGAAGGATCCCTCATGTTTGGGAAGAGAGCAGTGGGACAATCTCCCAGTCACAGCTGAAAAGGCTGGATTTGGTCTCCTGAAGTGCCTGTGCACATGGACCAGCAAACCTGCCTCTCCCACCCAGGGAAGGAAAAGCATGAGCAATGGCCTGGCAGGCAAGACAAGGGAAGAAAAAGCATTGCCATGAGGTGATGAACTCTTCTGCAGTGAGACACAAACCAACCCTCACCTCTCCTGAGACACTGCCTCCAGAGCAGCCTTCCCCTCGAAACTGGGCGACGAGAAGATGCAGGAGGAGCCGTGCAGGGCCATCACCATGCAGCCTCCTACCGATGCCAGGCAGTGATAGAGAGGTGCTGGGAGGCCAACGCGATAGTCCTGGGATCAAGCCAACAACAACAGTGAGGAGAGGAGATCTTCCCGTCCATGACTAGCCCACCTCGCTGCTGAGGAGCCCAGATCTGAGCAGAGCCATCTTCCCTGATCCCCTAAAAACTTGCCAGAAATCTGAGATTCACCCGTGGCCCTGTTAGGTGGAAACATCACCCTGATGCATCCCACCCTCCTAAAAAAAAAATCACCTGGGAAGGTTTTTAATGCCCAAAACCTCATGCTGTAATTTTCCAACATCTTGTTTTCTCTTTGCTGGACTTTCTGCTCTGGTATTGCTTCCACATTATGGTATGCCAGGAGGCAAGAACAGCAGTGCTATGGGCTCTGTGTCATTCAGTGCTGGGACAGGCATGAAGTCTGCAGGACTTGACACATGCAATTAATTCTGTTGGGTGTTTCAAAAACACCAAAAGGCTCTGAAGGCTGATTGAAACAACCCATCCTTTTTTTTTTTCCCCCTGGATCAAAGCTGCTGTGTTAGGAATAACTGCTTCAGAACTTCAGAAGGAAACATTTGCCTTTCACAATTTTCAAAAGGACCTACAAATGGAAAGGTCAGATCCTGATAGGAGCAACGAGACCGTAAATGCAGCCATGTAAAGTAAATTGAAGCCTCCTTCAACAGAATTCAAAGATGCAAGATTCAATTAATTCAATTAATCACTTTTCATTTTGGTGAATGCTCATTTAAAATAATTACAATAATTTTTTTTCTTAAAAAATATTTTTATTTATAATATTATTATTTTAAAATAATTGCAATAATTAAAACAAATAATTTAGAGAATTCAGATTCAGAGAATGCAGATCTAGAGAATTAAGATTTAGAGAATTAAGAAAATGACCCTTGTAATTATTTTAAATGAGCACATTATTTTAATTTCACAATTTTTCCCCCCACAAAAAGGGAAAAACCCCACCCCAAACTTCACACAAAATGTCAATGGAATGACAAATGTCATGTGGGAGCATCCCTCATGAAACACCCTGCCCTTCTGCTGAGCGAGCACCGACACGCTCCACACACGTGGTTGCTCTGGGGCAGTGGAGACCAACCCAAACTGTTCCCAGTGAGACCCACCTGCTCCGTGATACCCAGCCTCAGGCCGATCAGATTGGCATTATTCACAATGTTCCTGTGAGAGAGGGTGGCTCCTTTGGGGGCCCCAGTTGTCCCCTGAAAGACACAGGGCATCAGGCAATGATGTGTCACCTTTTGCAAGGGTGAGCTACATGTGCTCTCTGGGTCAATTCCCCTGGCAGATTCTGGGCTGATCTTGCACCTCATTCTCCACTCAGACCAGGGAGACTTTATTTTCTTTCCTTAACAGCATTTTAATCCCAAACTGCACCAAAAAACTGATCCAGCTTCAGCTGGAC
This sequence comes from Zapornia atra, assembly GCA_013400835.1. NCBI lineage: Eukaryota > Metazoa > Chordata > Aves > Gruiformes > Rallidae > Zapornia > Zapornia atra. The sequence goes on along the minus strand of VZTU01019465.1, from coordinate 16,500 downwards.
AGAACTCCCATGACACCCTCCCATCTCCATCAGCCCCTGGGAAAGGCTTGAGCAGTGAGAACAGAAGCAGCAAGGGGAAATCCTAGAACACTTCCTTCATCCCACACAGGTGACTGAACCAGGGCTTCCTCCCAATGTGCCAGAGACAAAGGAAACTGGATGCTCAGCACATCCTTCCCTGTGTCCCCAGCAAGGAACCCATGAGGCACGGAGCAGGCAGAAGCACCTACCGAAGTAAACTGGATGTTGATGGGCTCATTGCAGGAGAGGGTCTCCTGCACGGCTCGTAACTCTTTCATGTGACTGCTGTCCCCAGCCTGCATCACTTCATCCATGTGGAAGGTGCCAGGCAGCTTGGAGTCCACCGTGATGACAATGGATAAGTCAGGTAGCCTGGTAGAAGGAAAAAATCTCATCAGTAATAACAGAGCAAGGAGAAAACTGCCTGGATATGTGTATGCTGGTGAGGGAAAACCTCCAGGACAGCCTAACCCATTCTCTTCAGGTCCCCCTGCTAAGTCCTGTGCTGTGCAGATGAGAGGACACAAGGCAGGACACAGCTGTGAGGTCAGCGCAAAGACACCACATGCTCCTGACTCACCTTTTGCTCTTTATTCCCCCTGGAGTTGATTTTTCTAGCTCAGGACATGACTGTTTTAGAATCTCATAGTATTTCTGTGTTTTAAATTGAGTGGGAAACACCAGTGCCTTGCAGCCAACCTGCAAAGAGAGGCAGAAACTCATGAGTCACTCATGAGCATCACAGTTGATGTTCAGGACTCGATAAAGAGCAGTCAGAGGAATGCATGCAGCCCCATGACCTCACACAGCAAGCGTTGGCCATTAACACAGCACCAGGATTTTCTCCCTGGCTTGTTTCTGTAAGCACATGATAAAAATCTCCAAGTTTAGCCTGGAGATTGTAACTCTTCCAAGTAAGAGCCCCAGCAGGGTGCTGGCACCGCACACCCGGCACACACGGCCCTGCTCCATGTGTGCAAACAGCGCTTTGCTCCTCCCCAGCGTTCACCTCAGGACAGGCTGGTGGCTTTTTGCTGGGTGAGAACGCAGAGCTGCAGCCCAAGGTTCCCCCTTCTCCCTTGGTTCAACGTCCCTTGGTGCAAGCACATGGCAAACAACCGATTCTTCTGGTTAGGAGTCCCACTGCTAACAGAAACTGAGTGCCAAAATATGTGTGTGTGTGTGTGTGTGTGTGTGTCCATCCGTGGCCAGCCAAGGTTTTGTTGTGGGGTTTTTAAGGTGCTCAGTTTCCCCAGGTACTGGGTTTTTTGCTGCTTCTATTTTAAAGCACTAGCTGGTTTGAAAATTAAAACCTTTTCCATTCCACCTTCACACAACCCCGAAACAAAGCGCTTTCATCCCTCCAAGATTTCCTATTTCTCTTTCAGCAGAGGAGCTCTGATGAACTTGACCCAGATTTGCAAGCCACTTTCACATTCCAAAAACATGCATTCTTGTCAAATAAACTATTTACATAAATGATTTACTCAGCTGTCTGCATTATTTTCCCAAGCTCTGTGAAATAAGGCGACCAAAGCTGTGCCAATAAATTAGCTGTAAGTACCCTCTGGGGTTTGTCAGAAGGGTAGACAAACATTTGCACTATTTTCTGGAACAGACTGCCCAGAACCCAGGGGACTGAGTCTGTTCTGGGATGTTCTGGGCTTCTGTAGTTCCTTTAAACTACTGTCCTGGTTGAACCAGCTTTGCAAAACAGATGCTATGGGTGGAGAGGAGCTTGCAGAGATGCTGTCCAGGGGGACCTTGACAGGCTGGAAAGATGGGCCCAGGGAACCTCATGAGGTTCAACACTGCCAAGGGTCAGGTGTTGCACTTGGGTCGGAAGAATCCCAGCCACAGATACAGACTGGGAGAAGAGCTCCTGGAGAGCAGCCCTGCTGAGAAGGACCTGGGGATTGTGGTGGATGAGAGACTGAACATGAGCCAGCAGTGGCTCTGGCAGCTCACAAGGCCAATGGGATCCTGGGCTCCATCAGCAGAGGGGTGGCAGCAGGGACAGGGAGGGGATTGTCCCTCTCTGCTCTGCCCTGGGGAGGCCCCAGCTGGAGTCCTGTGTCCAGAGCTGGGCACCCCCCCAATACAAGAAAGATGTGGAACTGTTGGAGAGGGGTCAGAGGAGCCACGAGGATGCTCAGAGGGCTGGAGCAGCTGCCCTACAAAGAGAGGCTGAGGGAGCTGGGCTGGGTCAGCCTGGAGAAGAGAAGGCTGTGGGGGGACCTCATTGCAGCCTGCCAGTCCCTGAAGGGAGCTGATAAGCAGGAGGGGATTCAACTTTTTAAATGGCAGATAATGGCAGGAGAAGGGGGAATGGACTAAAGCTAAAGGAGGGAAGGTTTAGATTAGATATTAGGGGGAAGTTCTTTACAGAGAGAGTGGTGAGGGGCTGGAACAGGCTGCCCAGAGAAGTAGTGGATGCCCCGTCCCTGGGGGTGTTCAAGGCCAGGTTGGATGGGGCCCTGGGCAACCTTGTGTAGCTCCAGGCCTGGAGGTTGGTGGCCCTGCCTGTGGCAGGGGGGTTGGAGCTCTGTGATCCTTGGGGTCCCTTCCAACCCAGACCATTCTATGATTCTATGAAATAAGGGTCTCTAGATAGGCACCTCTCACTTAGTCTCAACCTGAATGGGCGCAGATCCAACTTCAAAGCATCTGTCATATGAAAGCTGCCATCAGTTTCTCTTTACAAAGCCCTGGAAGCAGGGGAATGGATGTTGGGCAGGTAGGAGGGAACCTGATGGAGCAAGAGAGGGACTGCACTGGCTGACAGGATCCAACAGGCAAAGCCCAAAAGGCTTATGGGGGTTTTGGTGCAAAAAAACCAAATGCCAAATTAACAATTAAGGGGGTGAAGAGCATCAGAGATCCCAGTGCCAAAGGTATATGAGCAAGCTAGGAATGCTGGAAAACCTGGGAAGTGAGACAGGAGTAGCCCCCAACGGAACTGAAGCACATTTCTGCTCTCACCCCACCAACACTCCAGATTTACAGAATGCCCAGGAGGGTGTGGAGTCTCCTCTGGAGATATTCAATACCCATCTGGATGCTGACCTGTGCGACCTGTCCTAGGGAGCCTGCTTTGGCAGGGGGGGAGGACTCGATCTCTGGAGGTCCCTTCCAACCCCTGTGATTCTGTGAATTTACACTGGAAGAGAAAAATCAGAGCAGACTGGCACAAAGAGATGGGAGAGGAGAACAAAAGCCAAGGAAAAAGGAAAGCACCAACATGCACATCTCCACCTGGCAAGAGAAGCAGGACATCCAGGCTGAGAGAGACACACTGCACTGCAGCACTGCAATTGATCTTCACACATGAGAACAATTACTAGGAGAGGATTAAGTGAAGGATGACACAGGAACTCAAACTGCAGCCCAGCAACTGAATTCCAGTTACTGATGCAAGAGAAAAATCTCCCTTTGTTGCCAGAAATGATCCACTTTTGAGGTAAAGCAAGAACTTGGGTGGGGTTAAGAAGACACAGAAGTGGTTCCCTCTAAATCAAAGTCCAACATTGGAAGAAAGCTGAACAAACTGCCCATGAGCAGTTAACTTCTTAATCCTTGGATTAATCTTTAGCCATCAAATGTTTAATAATCCAAATTCCGTGTTACTGGAGCTAAAGAGCCAGAACTCAAATCCAGGCAGACAGACAAGGGGAGCTGAGGCAGCAAGGATCAGCCAGCAGAAAGACATCAAGCAGTCATGGCAGTACCTAGGACTTAAACCAGTTTCAAAGCAAGCAAAGCCTAGGATGAATCTGGGAAGGAGCCATCAAGCTATCAAGTAGGCTGGTCCTTTCTGAGCCTCCCTCCTTTCTACCTTCAAGGTTAAGATCTCTTGGGATCAGGGTTTCTAAACAGCCTGGCCTGCCCAAGCAGCCCCATTCATAAATTGACTAAGATCAATTAAGGTCCCAGGTGGAGATGTTTTCCCTGAGCAGGAAGCAAGCAGGATGGCACCAAGCCAGGTAGGGCAGCCACATACATGGTGCTCTCTCCACCCTGTGCATGCTGGAGCATGAGCAGGGCAAGGTCAGAACGGATTCAAGAGAGATTGCAGCCATGCTCTGTGACTGCACAGTCTCCTCTGTCTGGGCTGCCAGCTTCTCGAGTAGGCCCTGGGTCAGGTATTTGGCCTTGCCATGTTTTCCTCACTCCCTCACAAAGGGCTGCTGGCACACATGGCTGTTACTGGTGGGATTCTGGTGGGATACTGGCAGTCCGTGGCTGCTAGCAGAGGGAGAAGGATGCAGGAATCACAGAATCACACGGTTGGAAAAGACCTTTAAGATCATTGAGTCCAACCATTCCTGTCCTGTGCTAAACCAGATCCCTGAGCACCTCATCTACCCCTTTTCTAAACACACCCAGGGAAGGTGACTCAGCCACCTCCCTGGGCAGCCTGTTCCACATCCTGGCAACTCTTTCAGTGAAGAATTTTTTCCTAACATCTGCTCTGACCCTGCCCTGGCACAGCTTAGTGCCATTTCCCCTTGTCCTGCCACCTGTCCCCTGGCTGAAGAGACCATCGCCCACCTCTCTGCACCCTCCTGGCAGGTGGTTGTAGGTGTTTATAAGGTCTCCCCTCAGCCTCGTCTTCTCCAGGCTGAACACCCCCAGCTCCCTCCGCCGCTCCTCAGGGGATTTGCCCCNACCCTCCTGGCAGGTGGTTGTAGGTGTTTATAAGGTCTCCCCTCAGCCTCGTCTTCTCCAGGCTGAACACCCCCAGCTCCCTCAGCCGCTCCTCAGAGGATTTGCCCTCCAGCCCCTTCCCCAGCCTGGTTCCCCTGTCCAATGGAGTCTCCATCAGACAGGCAGAGTGGCAGCCACAGGGAACTCCAACAAACGCGACCACTTGCTCACTGTGCAGTGGTGGTCCCTCTACATGGCCACCACCAGCCTGTCTCTCTGGCCAGCTCTCCTTCATACACCCAAGTGTTTAACCAGCAGCTCCTCTGTACCAGCCTCACCACCCCCCTAAACAGAGGGCTGCTTTGCTCACAGCAAATCAATTAACATTATGAGTGCCATACAAACCTTCCTGATGACAAACTCCAGCTCAAGGGCCTGGTAGGCTGGATTCACAGATACCTGAGGAGGGAGAAACAAGGAGGTCAATCAGAGTTACCCTTGCATTGGAAACCTTCTCCCCTAACATATATTTCAGCAGAAGAGTTCTCCCAGGGACAAGCTGCACGCAAAGCCTCTCCTCCAACACACAGACCCAGGAGCTCACCACCACAGGGGCTGCACATTCACCAGAAAAATAAGCTGAATCCCATGTTTGCACTAAAGAAAACAATCCAAGGGAGATGGTATTTATGTGAGCTCAGATAATCACCACAGATTCCAGGAACTGAAACCAGACCTGTTCCCCAGGCAGACACTCAATCCACTGAGCCAAAGACTCAGAACTCAAGAGCAAGTCAACAGACTTGCAGACAACCAGGACAATACCAGCTTTCTCCTGTCCATCTCTCCATGGGAGCAGTACTGGCCACTGGAGACAAGTTCACCAGGAGGTTCACACTGAGCCACGCTCATCCACCCTGGCATTATCTCTTAGCAGGCACTGGGATGAATCACGATGAAGAAGGAGGACCAGAAGGTTCTTTGCAGAAGATAAGATGTGTTTTGGTGGATATGCCAGGTCATACTCTCAAATGGAAATTGCCTTTTGGGGATATGCAGCTGGGACTAGATTTTTTAAGTGAACATTTGCACCACAAAGCACTGCAGGTCGTGCTTAGGAGGGATCTAAATGACTGGCTTCAGAAAAATCAGTGTGCAGGCAAAAGCACATCTCCATCTGTCATCAGCTGCTGCAAGGCAGTTCCCAGCAGTCTGTCTCCTGCTGCTTCTCCCTGAGCTCTGCACTCTCTTTCCTGCACAGTGAGGGACAGGGCTGCACAGATCTTTAGTTACCAGCTTCAGCCACAGCTAAAGTGCTGGGCAAGAGCATGGAGCAGAGTCACACAACAAACATGACCCCAGTATCTCCTACTGCTCTTTGCCTCCATTGCCTTTCCCAACAGACTGTTAAAACCCCAGACACAGCAAACTCCTTACCAGGATGATTCCTGCCTGGGCAGTTGCAAACTGCATGAGAACCCACTCATATCTATTGGGACCCCACATTCCCAGACGATCTCCCTTCTTCAGGCCAAGAGCCAGAAGCCCAGCTGCTGCCTGGTCCACCTGTGAAACACAAGAGAAGAGTTTTGGGATCACACTCAGTTTGGAGCAGGGGATGTTCATCTCTGGGGGGGGTAAAAAAAAGCAATCACCACCTCTGCAACCAAAATAGAAGGGAACGTACTGCTGCAGCCCTGTGTGCTGCAGTCACACAGACACATTTTAAACATTTGGAGGTATTCATAAAGTTTGTATGGTTTTGTTATGTTCTCTAATGAATTTGGGAAATGGAGACTTGGATTTGAGGAACAGCTATTCCCTGAATTGCAGCCTACTTCTTAAAATCGAGGTGAACACACCCAATCTTACTTATCTAAATGGCTGCAACCAAAACTAGTAAATCTAAACCCAAATCTTCTTATTCAAGATCACATCACAGGCTTAGTAGAAGCATCCCATCTAGTTAGCCTCGACACACCACCCCTCCACTCAGAACACACACATGGTGTGTTTGTATGTGATATGCACAGGTACATACACACACATGGATACACCCACATTTGTGTGTGTTATATTGGGATCCAGACCTTAACCTTGCACCATCACCTTTGTCCTTGGACTAGAAACCTCTGCACACTCAGGGCCTCTGACAGGCAGAGCCAAGCAGGCAATGGGAGAGGTGGCACCTAGTCCAGCGGAGGAAAACACTGTGACTCAGCAGGTCAAAGTTCTCTCTGCTGTCTGATGGGTTAACTATGGAAGTGCATCCTGAGATGTTCAGCATGCATTTGCATACAACACCTTCTCCCTTTGATCTCAAGGCTCTGAGGAGGACAAAGGTAACACACACCCATCGGTCCGTGCTGGGGGAGGTGCTACCACCCTTTGCTGACGGCCAGGATGAAGACATGTGACAAACCCCACTCCTGAGCTGAGCAATATATCACTTCCCATTTCTCCATGGCACCTACTGCTGCCACTATCCACCCACCCTGCGTGCCACACACTCACCTCCTCCTTGAACTGAGCAAACGTCTTCCGAAGCCCATCTCGGCAGAAGACCAAGGCGTCGCGGCTGGGAAACCGCTCAGCAGTCTCATCCAGGCACTGCCCCATGGTTTTGCTAAGAAGGGGGATGTCTGAGGTGCCCTGGACATAGCTGTCAGTCACCCTGTGCGAGGCTGAGGGTATCCCTGTGTGCAGGGCGCTGTGAAAGCAAGAGAGAAGAGTCCATTAACCCATCCATACGGTTCTCCCCACCTGGAAGGATCATCGACCTGCCAACAGTACCAGGAGCACTCAATTCACATCCCCACAGGCAGCCAGTGGAGTGGGTCAAAATCCAAAAGCCCTCCAAAAGCAGCTGGGGGAGGGGGGGGATGGTGCAGGTAGATGACCTCGGTAACCCCAGCACACCCCCCAGACCTCCCCATGGCAGCAAGCAGCACCAGCAGAGCCTCCATCCCTCCTCTGAGAACCTGGACCCTGCTCGCTGAGGGGGATGAAACCTGCACAAAGTTGTTCATTCAGGGTGAAGGGAACCTTGGGCATTTTGGGGTAGCAGAGTTTCCTGAAAGACAGCAACTGGCTTTGGTCTTCCTGCCACATTAAATAGTGCAAATAACTCGTAAAGACCACCACTGAAACAGTTTGCAGGGCAATTCCCCCAGCTGGCTTCTCTCTGCTGCAAAGGGCAGACTGAGGAACAGTAAGTTCCAATTAAAGTTAATTTGTCATTTTATCTGTCTTCACAAAGGCCTGCAGAGGAGAGCCTAATCCTGCAGAGGAGAGCCTAATCCTGCAGAGTAAGAACTGGTTAAAATTGTTCAAAGCAGCTGAGCTGTAACCGAGAAGCGTGTGTGTGGCCTGTGCACACAGTGAGGGGGCTGCACACCCTTCACCAGCCGGGCCACAAAGAGCTTACAGTACTGAAGGCAGCCCCAATGAAAGGGGAAAGCACCCAGGAGATGAGGGGGAGCAGGGCAATAACGTGTCAGGCTGATGGGGAGGGGGGAGCAGACTGCACCCATCGCGGACATGGGATGGGAGATGGAGCAGGGAGGTGTCCCAGCAGCAGCGGCATGGCAGGGTCCTCGAGAGAAGCACGGGGGTCTCATTCTGGAGGCCAAGCAGGAGGGGGGATGTTGGAAAGGCAGCAAGGAGATGTGGGCAGGGGACAGAGTTTTTAAATCCTTAAGGCTTTCCCCGAGTTCTGATCTTCAGTGGCAAAGCAGAGACCTCCCCACCAGCCACAGCTCCTGACCACCCGAGCACTGCGGTTCTTGCCCCTGGTTTCTCCCTCCACCACCTCCAAGCTCATCTCTGCCTCTCCTCGCCACCACCTCACCGCCCTCCTGCCCAGGCAGCCCCCCACTTTCTCTGCCCCTCCTCACTTCGCCCCGCCTCCCTCCCTGCTCCTCTGTTCCTGCCTCAGGAGATGAGGAGGAAGGACAGGGCGAAGGGATGCTGGTGGGGTGGGCAGCCCAGCAGTGATGCCCCCCATCCCCGTTTGCAGACTTAGTGTGTAACAGGAGGTCCCTGCCCCAGAGAGGGAAAACAGGACAGCCTGAGCTCAGATTTTTTTGTTACAGGATCAATATAGTAAAGATTCAGTGCTATCTACCATGAAAGCTTTATCTTCCAGACAATTTTTGCTCCAAGAACTTGAGCGACCAGCTTTTCTGCAGATGGAGGTTGTGCAACTCCCACTGGCTGCTGCTGCCACTCCTAAAGCCCTGCTCTTGGGCAAGGCACCAAGGCTGCCAGACGAGGAGAAGGAGGGAGGACAAGTTCTGAACTGAACTATCTTTTATAACCTGAAAGCTCCTAGGCAAGGCATGTACATAAACTAGGATATGAACAAAAGCCTCTACAAACATAGCTTATATAACATAAAGGTTGAAAAAGCTCTCCTCAACCCCAGGGAAGGATGAACACTCAGGGGAAAGCAAAAAAGCCACTGCCATGGCCACGTGCCATTCAAAACAGGAACCAGAGTATTGTCCCATCACCATCAGATGGTCTCAGATGAGCAGCTCCAGCCGCTCGTGTGGGCGGACAAGGAAAGGGCAGAACATCTGCAAAACTGTTTAATGGAGACAGTCACACTCACATCTCTCTACAGCCAGATCACGCCTGGTTTCAGCAGAGCTCAGCCCTCAGCGCTCTGGGTGTCTCTGCCAGCTCCCTGCTGGCTCACGTAGCCCAAGATGGGCTGGAGCTGCCGCTGAGCTGGGTGTGCCAGAGCACTTCTCCCAAAGCACCACCTCAGGGTCCAACACGTTCTTCTATGCCCTGGCTAAAAACCAAACCCAAAACCCCACCACAAAAGGAGACTGGGGAGGGGAGGAAAAATTATTAGAAAAGTTCAGATGGTGAGAAAAATCCAATCAAAACCCAAAACAGCCAACTGGAAGAGTCTCCTGCTCTCTGCAGTCAGCCTTCACGAGGTACTGATGAAAAGGGTGATGTTTTACACTGCTGCATCTCAGCAGAGCCCTAGGCAGAGCAAGACTTTTGGTCTTACCCTCTCCATTGTTTTTCCAGGCCTGAAGAGCCAAAGGGCTTCACCAACCTCGCCAGAGCCAGACTTTCACACTGAACTCACAAAGGTGCAAAGCCAGAGCCAAACAACAGGTCCACCTCCAGTCTTCAAGGCCATGGCATCCTCCCTACCCCAAATGTGGGGATGGAAGAGCATCCAAGAGCAGCAAAAGATATCTTTACTGCTGGTTCCCCTCAGCATGAAAACATGCTCTCAAAGGTCCCAAGCATTCACATCTTCAAATAAAAGCATCAGCAGCTTTGAAATTAGGACCTAAGACACCTCATGCACATAACCTGGGGTCACTAACAACTCTCCAAGCCCTTCCTCATGTGGTTTCTTCAAATGCATTAAGGAAAGCAAATTCACAGCTGCCATCTACTATGAGCTCCCTGAAATCTGGTTCAGGTGTGCTTCAGCATTTCTGTATCACTTATCTCCTGGCCATGGCTGCAGCAAAAGGTGTGGGATAAAACACAGCAGGCTATGGGAAACACTGGGGTCAGGAATGGAGGGAATAGGGCAGAAACAAGAGCACACGTGTCATCAGTAGCTGGAAATAATGAAGGGTCGGTCTCCCTCCTGCCTACAGGCACCAGCAAGTGTATGCATGGGACCTGAAGGGATGTTATCAAGAGACCTCTACAAAGAAAGGGTCCAAAGGATTTAGAAATAATCATTTTGTTCATCTTTGTAAAAGAAAACAAGTAATTCACCCTCCACCTCTTCCTGTGAAGCATCTGGTACTGCAAGGGATAAAACAAGATCAACAGTCCGATGAGCTGATGTTATAGCAGCTCTAATTTCCCTGTCTTGGCCACAGGAGAGCAAATGAAACTCTGCTGTTTGGTCTAGGTGGAGACTGTTAAACACACCTTTGGGAGAGCACATGCCTTCTGCAGGTAACACATTCCAGCAGCAAGTCAGCCTGCATGCCTGCAAACAAGCCCGTCTCAGCACCCAGCTGCTCCTGCAAAACTCTGTAACCAGGGGTTCAGCAGCACAACTGCACAGAGAAACCTCAGGGACCCAGGGGAACTCATCCCCCTCTCATCTCACAGGAAAGGCAGGCGGGCAGCTGAGCACCAGCAGCCCCAGAGAGCACTCCAGCCCCATGGCAGCAGGCAGAACCATCAGCCCGGAGCGAGCACTCCCGACTACCTGAGGAGCTCTGCGTGTTCAGCTCCAAGCAGCCCCAGCTCACACTGTACAGTTATTAATGTAAGATAACAAGCTCCCTTTATCACCTTTAGCTCTTCACCTGCCTCCACAGACTTTATCAGAAGGGATGAGAGACGAACACAAGGCAGAGGCATCAGCGTAACCTCCTGCGCCCTATGGCGAGCGCATGGGTGGGCTCGGGACATCGACCTGACCTGTGGTGCCATCCACCTCTACACATGGATGAAAAGCCCTGCCCTGCCCTCCCAGGGCTTGGGAACCATCCTGACCACACAGCTTGTACTCAGAGAGGTTCACAGACCGCCCCCTACAACCAGTTCCTTCATTTCCCAGGAGCTTCTGCCCCCAAAGCAAGAGCGTTTGTGTCTTTTACATACCACGAGTGCAATAAAAGGGTGGTGAAAGTTAACCCTGCTCTGCTCTACCCTTATCTCTTCTTTCCTCTTTAAAGCAACCCTGTTGCCCAAGGGTTCTCATATTTTTGTTTGTTTGGTTTGAGGAAGGATCTGTTTCGGGGTCGTATTGCAGCACACTTACTTCTTAAGTACATTTTCCACTCCACCTCTCTCCCCTCCACCCTTTCTGCTTAACACCAATGGAATTCGATGCATGGAATTTAATAAATTTCTCTATAGTTTTACTAGAAAGTGTCCAGTCTTCTAAATACACTGTGTTTTTCTCCAAGTGCTTTGTGCCCCTGCGCCTCAGTTTCACTTCTGGGCTGGAGTCCAAGCTGCAGTGAACTCTGTCGTGCTTCCTTTCTGACCCCGTTTCCTAAAAATGGGTTCCAGCATGGCAATCTTGGCTCCAGCAAAGGTGTCAGTCACCTCACTCCTAACCTCAGCCCAGCTGAAAAAGAGACACCCGGACCCCGGGTGTGGAAAAACAAGGGCTGCTCCCCATGGGTTTGGGGAGCTCCCTACAAGTCCTACCCCCTGGTGAGTATTAGGCTCTGAGGATCAGCCAATACTTCAAAGCCTTTCCCAAAGCCAGTTGCTTTCCTACTGCTGGTCTTTCCTGCAAACTTAAGAGAATCTTTAAGGTTGGAAAAGTCGTCTAAGACCATTGAGTCCAACCATCTGTCCAATGCCACCACATCAACGTGCTCCAAGAGGCAGCAAGGCAAGGAACCGGCTTCACCCCCCTGAAGCCTTGGAGCTCCTGGGTGCCTGGGACCAGCTGCACCCCAGTGACCCAAACACCCTGCTCACCCCGGGGTCTGCACGGCCACGGGAGACGGGGACCCTGCCTGAGGAAGGCTGCCAGGACGGAGCTGTTGGATACTGTCTGCCTTGGTGCGGTCGGGATGGAGCTGTGCAGCCCCGGGCACCGCCTGCCTCAGCGGGTCTCGGCCCGGTCCCCGCCCGGGCCGGATTGGGGGGGGG